>JASAMV010007750.1:0-11923 GCA_030248065.1 Rhynchonema sp. JSB1_4 | reverse complement strand
CATCTTTACAAATGCTTAGTAAACATGCAAAAGGGCAGCCAAAATTGTATCTGTACATCATATCATCATTCTTTTATTTTTCAGCCATCTTCGGGAGTTGACTCTCCAAGATTTCAATCTCGGCTGCCAGCTTAATTTTTTGTTGTATCAGTTCTGTTCTTCGTTGACGCCACACATCTTAAAGAAACATTAACGGTAAATAAGTTGGGTGAAGGTGAACTGACTGGCCCGGCTTTCTGTCTTGGGTATATATTGGTTGCACAATGACTATATAAGAATTCATAAAATCTATCCTGATTTTCACGTTCAGTCACTCTTAACCACTGTGCTATTTGTGATTCTCACAAAACATTTTCAGCTGAAAATAATCCAGCAGATCAACCACGTTGGCGCTGGTCTGAAACATTCTCTTTACTACATGCTTTGTGTGCGATCACGCACCGCAACGTCACCACCCCGTCACTTTCCCTCTTTACGATTCAGGAAAAAAATTTGACCAATTCTTATAAAGTCATTGTGCAACCAATACCATTGTCGTGGGGACATTATTGTTTAAATGTTTGTAGTGCGCGATGTTCTCTCTGTGGTTGTGGTCGGTTTGATACGACTGCATTTATATTGGTCGCACAATGACTTTATAAGAATTGGTCAACTTTTTTTCCTGAATCGTAAAGAGGGACAGTGACGGGGCAATGACGTTGCGTTGCGTGATCGCACACAAAACACGTAGTAAAGAGAATGTTTCAGACCAGCGCCAACGTGGTTGATCTGCTGGATTATTTTCAGCTGAAAATGTTTTGTGAGAATCACAAATAGCACAGTGGTTAAGAGTGACTGAACGTGAAAATCAGGATTGATTTTGATGAATTCTTATATGGTCATTGTGCTACCAATATAAATGCGGTGTTTGCGGCTGTCGCCACCGCAAGTCGCCTTGTCATAACAACATTTGCGGCTGCGGTCCGTTCTTAGTTGCGGTTTGCGTCAATACGCAGCATTTGAGGCCAGGACGCTGGAAGTAATCATCATCATCGCAGCAGCGCCGTGGCCGAAAAAATGGGATAGATAAATGCGGCTTGCGGTTGCGGCTTCATGATTGCCACGTGTTACCACAATTATCGGTCCTTATGTTGTGAAACTCGCTTGACATGATGAGCATTTTTGATTTGGATGCAAATCTGCCTATGACCCAATTTATGTAAAAAAATTAGATGACCAAAAATACCACCTTTGTACGTAGTGTGCGTGCCGCTGTTGTGCTGTCATTACAAGGAGTACCGGGGCGCGCCAGACAAGTGCGCTCACGGAACAGTGTGTATAGTCCAACCACGAGCTCATGAGACGACTTTTTTTAAAGCTTGCTTGGCCAGATTCAAAAAATGCGCCGGTTACACGGGTTTTTGCAAACAAAAGAAAGAGATTGGGCCGAGAGACAGGATGACAAGTTCCAGCTGGCTGACCTCAATTTGTTGCGTGCTTACGCGAACAGCAACGTTGTTCAACAAACAAATGTTTTGGGAGTCAAAAGGGAATTTACACTCCGAAGTGGAGAGCGTGTTTTTAAAAAAATACGTGCGTTTCTCTTCCTTTCATTTTCGAAATACGTGGAACCGGAACATTATTCGATCAGCCACGCAAGTGTAACACACACACACACACACACACACACACACACACACACACACACACACACACACACACACACACACACACACACACACACACACACACACACACACACACACACACACACACACACACACACACACACACACACACACACACACACACACACACACACACACACACACACACACACACACACACACACACACACACACACACACACACACACACACACACACACACACACACACACACACACACACACACACACACACACACACACACACACACACACACACACACACACACACACACACACACACACACACACACACACACACACACACACACACACACACACACACAGAGCCACTCTCAGCGTAACACACACCGACTGCACGGGCTGTAGCACAGGTCAACGGACCACTATCCTCAGACTAACGATTTTCAGCGTGCAACGATTTGAGCACTTCCTCGTGCTGTGCATCCTTTATTTCGCCGTTCTTGCGTGCTACGTTCGCGTTCTGGTACAAAGTGGCCAGTGTCAACAGTTTGGCCTCCGATTTTTCCATTTCCTCTTCCACGACCGACTTTTCGGCCCATTTCGCCCGCAGTTGTGCAAGCAGCGGATCATCATCGGTGTCTTGTGTCTTTTCAATCTCGTTCGCATCCTTCGGTCCTTCGGTCATGGTATCGCCCTGCGATTCTGACGGGCTGCTGAATTGTGGGAAGAAAAATTTTCACCGTTTAGTTTTTTTAATTTTCTTGAACGCTTAGTTTTCGCCGAGGACCTGCCCTCATGAGGGTCATCCCGACATGGGGTACCATGGATTGTTGGTCTACCAACGTTGCTTGATTGATCCCGAACTATGCCGTATTTCTTCAAATTGAAGCCCTGGGCACATTTTTTCAGCGTGCTCTGAGATAGGTAGATGGAGTTTTATTTAGGAGGGCGCTTCTACTTTCAGACGCGGTTAACGAAAACTAGTCTGGATGTTTGCAGACACAGGGTGGGTTAGAATGCAAAACCGCTGGAGGAATGTGATTAGCAACGAAAAACAACCAATCAGCAGTGTGGGCAAGTTTATGCATGAGAGAACGAGGTTGGTATACTGTATGTATATAGTTAGGCCTCAAGTCACATAAATGCTGAAACAATAACTCTGGTGGTCCCTTTTCTGGTTTCGACTGTCCACCGCCTGGTCGCGCATACGTCGAGCTCAGCACCAACAGCAACAATGTGCAAATGTAGACTTGGTACATGATGATATAGCACGATGTAGTGGGATAACACGGATTGAAATGTTTGCGCGGAACGTTGGAAATGTTAAAAGATGAACGACGATTTGCGTGTTTTCTGACCACTCTGTCTTTTTGTGCATCACATATTTTTATCTTTATGCACTTTTTGTGTGCTAATGGCTCAAAATTTGAACTTCGGAGGTGTTGTGCCAAATATATGTAGAGCGCACATGGTCTGGAAGTTCAGAGAACACAAAGAGGTCGTCACGTGTCGGGGCCGGGGGTGTTCAAGACAACTGCATGATATTTGGTCGCACAACGACAAAAAGGTGTCCGTGCTCAACGTGTATTGATTTCTCTTCCATTCGTTTTTCACTATTGTCAGCAAACCTATCCAGACGTGTTATACAGTACCGGGTGCAATTCGAGGCTGAAAGTTGAAGTCGCGTGCACGCGCGTCAGAAAATGTTGGTGGTGTCGCTTGAGGTGTGGCCAGACTTTGTTGACCGCAAGTGATGTGTTTATTCACATTTCCCATTGCAGCTATCGAGCCTGCGCCAACTTGATCATGACGAGTGATGAATTTGCGGCCGTCGATGTGCCATATGGAGCATTAATGGAACGAACCGTACCCGATCCAACAGAACATAAACGGTAAACCGTCATTTTGTTGCGATGTTGCAGCCAAAGACAAGGAGCTCGCGGAAAATCGATTTTTTATTTTCATTTTTCACAACAGACTATGGGTGGGCATGGGCACAATACCCAATACAATACCCAATACCATAGTAGTGGCTGGGGGGGGGGGGGTTGGGGGGGTTACCCCCCCCCCCCCCCCCTCTGCAGTACTTACCTACCACAAAACCCGAGGGGGGGGGGGTTGGGGGGGGGGGGTTGAGTACTTACCTCTCACAACTCTAAATCATACCTCTCACAAGCAATTTTATACCTTTTTAAGGCAAAAATCGGTGTTTTTCGACCTTATTTTCCCAAAAATCGCGCGCTCCGCGTGCAAACCCACCCATAATACCTATTTTTAGGCGATTTTCGGCGAAAATTTGGAAAAAGTACCAGAGGTCGCAATCGGGCCGGCCCGACCTCGGGCCGGGCCGAGCCGGGCCGGGCCGCGATTTTGGGCTTTTGGCTCGGGGCGGGCCGGGCCGGGCCGGAGATTTGGAGGGTCGGGCCGGGCCGGGCCGGGCACCCCGGCCCGAAGCTTCTGAAGTGACTTATTTTACTGAAAAAGTAGGGTTTTTTTGTCCAAAAATACTAAAATTTCGGACGGATTCAGCAAGTAAGTGATCAGTATTGTCCAGTCGTGTGGCTACCCAGGCGTGCAATCAACCTAAAGGCAGTCTACAGGAGGTTGTCACTCAGCCCCCGAATACCGTAACCCATCGCAAGCGAGATCGTTGCGAGACCCATGCTGATCGCTGCTTATCCACACGTGTATTAGCGGCAGCAAGCTGGAAATTGTCATCGTGCGCGTCGATCACCAAAACGTCAAAATGTTGGTTGGTGTTGGCGCTAACACGCAAAACATAGATAAAAAACAAAATGGTCTCGACACGATCTTTGCAGATCAAAATTACGGTGGGTTACGGTATCCGGGGGCTGAGTGACAACCTCCCGTAGATTGCCTTTAGGTACTGTACCACCAGAAAGGCCTGAAATCAACCTACCTACTGTACCGACCGGCCGAGCTAGGGGGGAACAAAATTTTTTATGTCCAAGTTTAGATGAAAATGTACTCTAGAACCCTCAAAATTTTTCGATTATTTGGAATGAAAAATATGGATTTTATACCATTTTGAGCCAAAAATAGCAACCTACTGTACCAGCCGGGGGGCGGCGACCTACCTACTGTACCGTACCAGGATGGCGCGTCATCTACATACCTACTGTACCTAGGGGGGACCCCCCAGCCACACCATTGGTATTGTCTATCTGGCGACTTTTTCATGGAAAACAATGAAATTTCAACAAAAACATTGATTCAAAAATCGCAAAAATTATGACAAAAATTGGGTTAAAATCTGAGCCAAAAATTCGGGCCGGGCCGGGCCGGGCCGGGCCGGAGATTTGGGGGTTCGGGCCGGGCCGGGCCGGAGATTTGGGCGTACGGGTCGGGCCGGGCCGGGCCGGGCCGGAGATTTGGGGGCTCGGGCCGGGCCGGGCCGGCCAAACCCGGCCCGATTGCGACCTCTGAAAAGTACTATTTTTACCTCATTTTTTTGGCCAAAATTGTATCACAAAAACGGTGTTTTTTCGCGTTTTTGGGTAACCAAAATCATACCTCTCACGCTTCCGGTCCCAACCCCGCATCATACTTACCTCTCACACATGGGCCTGCCACTACACTGCCCAATACCAATACCACCCAATACCAATACCAATACCAGTGCTTGGTATTGGTATTGGGTCTAATTCTGGTATTGGGTATTGGGTATTGGTATTGAAGCTGGCCTGGTATTGGTATTGGGCAGGCCTGGGCACAGTGCTGTGGCTGGGGGGGTGGGGGGGTCCCCCCCCAATGGGGGTACCCTACCCGCCAGGGCCCTGGTCCGCTCCCCCCCCCTACCCCCGCCCCGCTCTTCTTCCCTACCCCCCTACCCCGCCCCGCCCTGGTACCCTACCCGCCCCGATTTTTACCCCCAAAATGCCCATTTTTCGTTCAAAAATGCCCAAATTTCGACCGAAAACCCTAAAAAGTGCAAAAAATCTCGCGCTGCGCGCGATATGTGCATTTTTATTACATAAAAACAGGCACCCGAAAAAACTTGTGTTGTACCCTACCCGCCCCGAAAAATCTTCCCCCTCCCCCCCCCCCAAACCGGATTTCCCCCCCATCCCCAGGTACACTACCCCCCTACCCGCCCCGATTTTTTCCCCTATGTACCCTACCCGCCCCGCAAAAGTAGCCACAGCACTGCCTGGGCACAATACCACTTTTGACACCCAATACCAATACCAGAGGTCGCAATCGGGCCGGCCCGACATCGGGCCGGGCCGGGCCGGGCCGCGAGTTTGGGCTTTTGGCTCGGGCCGGGCCGGGCCGGGCCGGAGATTTGGAGGGTCGGTCCGGGCCCGGCCGGGCACCCCGGGCCGGAAGCTTCTGAAGTGACTTATTTTACTGAAAAAGTAGGGTTTTTTTGTCCAAAATACTAAAATTTCGGACGGACTCAGCAAGTAAGTGATCAGTATTGTCCAGTCGTGTGGCTACCCAGGCGTGCAATCAACCTAGGTACTGTACCACCAGAAAGGCCTGAAATCAACCTACCTACTGTACCGACCGGCCGAGCTAGGGGGGAACAAAATTTTTTATGTCCAAGTTTAGATGAAAATGTACTCTAAAACCCTCAAAATTTTTCGATTATTTGGAATGAAAAATATGGATTTTATACCATTTTGAGCCAAAAATAGCAACCTACTGTACCAGCCGGGGGGCGGCGACCAGTGTAGTGGCAGGCCCATGTGTGGGAGGTAAGTATGATGCGGGGTTGGGACCGGAAGCGTGAGAGGTATGATTTTGGTCACCCAAAAAGGCGAAAAAACACCGTTTTTGTGATACAATTTTGGCCAAAAATTGAGGTAAAAATAGTACATTTTCAAAATTTTCGCCGAAAATCGCCTAAAAATAGGTATTATGGGTGGGTTTGCGCGCGGAGCGCGCGATTTTTGGGAAAATAAGGTCGAAAAACACCGATTTTTGCCTTAAAAAGGTATAAAATTGCTTGTGAGAGGTATGATTTGGAGTTGTGAGAGGTAAGTACTCAACCCCCCCCCCCAACCCACCCCCCCTCGGGTTTTGTGGTAGGTAAGTACTGAGAGGGGGGGGGGAACCCCCCCCCCCAACCCACCCCCCGCCACTACTATGGCGGCGACCTACCTACTGTACCAGGATGGCGCGTCATCTACATACCTACTGTACCTAGGGGGGACCCCCCAGCCACACCATTGGTATTGTCTATCTGGCGACTTTTTCATGGAAAACAATGAAATTTCAACAAAAACATTGATTCAAAAATCGCAAAAATTATGACAAAAATTGGGTTAAAATCTGAGCCAAAAATTCGGGCCGGGCCGGGCCGGGCCGGAGATTTGGGGGTTCGGGCCGGGCCGGGCCGGAGATTTGGGGGTACGGGTCGGGCCGGGCCGGGCCGGGCCGGAGATTTGGGGGCTCGGGCCGGGCCGGGCCGGCCAAACCCGGCCCGATTGCGACCTCTGACCAATACCCAATACCAATACCGGCCCTGTACCAATACCCAATACCCAATACCAATACCAAATTGGTGACCCAATACCAATACCCAATACCAATACCGGGTGAGACCCAATACCAATACCAATACCCAATACCAAATCAATACTACTGCAGTGCCTGGTATTGGGTTTGGTATTGGGTTGGTATTGGTATTGAGTATTGGGTATTGGGTTGGTATTGGTATTGGGTATTGGGTATTGGTCTTAGTATTGGTTTGGTATTGGGTTTTTGGTCTGGTATTGGGTTGGTATTGGGTTTGGTATTGGTTTGGTATTGGGTTTTGAGTCAGGTATTGGGTTTGGTATTGGTTTGGTATTGGGTTTTCCTGGATTAGTATTGGGTATTGGTTTTGACCCAATACCTGGGCAAACCCCATACCAATACCCAATACCAGGCCAGCTTCAATACCAATACCCAATACCAGAATTAGACCCAATACCAATACCAAGCACTGGTATTGGTATTGGTATTGGGTGGTATTGGTTATACTTGCGTATTTTTCCGCAAAATATATTTTTTGGAAAAAAACCGTTTTTTTTCCGGAAAAAAAACCGTTTTTTTTCCCGCCTATTTTGGAGAAAATTTTGTCGGGAAATGGCCTGAAACAGGCTAAAAATGCACTTGGAGATTAAAAAGTGCTCATTTTGAACTGTTTAGCACCGATTTACATTGGTTTTGACAACATCCTTTCGTCCCCTTTGAAAATATTTCGGAAATTTTTGAAAAAAAAAACGGTTTTTTTTCCAAAAGTTGCCACTTGGAAAAATTTCCGGAAAAATAAAAACGTATTTTTCCGGGCCTCGGAAAAAAAACGGTTTTTTTCGGTTTTTTTTCCGGAAAAAAACGGTTTTTTTCCGGCCCGCAAGTATAGTATTGGTATTGGGTATTGGGTATTGTGCCCACCCATAGTATTGGGTATTGGTATTGGGTTTTCCCAGGTATTGGGTCAAAACCAATACCCAATACTAATCCAGGAAAACCCAATACCAAACCAATACCAAACCCAATACCTGACTCAGAACCCAATACCAAACCAATACCAAACCCAATACCAACCCAATACCAGACCAAAAACCCAATACCAAACCAATACTAAGCAGACCTGTACGGGAGGATTTTTTTACCCTCGGCCGGTAATGGCTTCAGATCGAAAAATTGGGGGGGTCTGGTAACCTCGGAAGCAAACTCAGGGGGGTCTGGTAATTTTTATGAATGAAGTCAGTAGACCTTATTTCAGTGTTACAGAGCTCATAGAGCCAGTGTAGTTCCTGGTCCGGAGGGGGAACAGACGTACCCTCCACTATTTTCGGAGGGGGAACAGACGTACCTACCTGGGGGGGGGGAAGGGGGGGACGTCCCAATTTGGGGGGGGACCGGAAAAAAGTCATTTTTTGAGGTCGAAAAATTGGACTATTTTTGCCTTCTTTTGCGAAAAATCCCCTATAAAAAGGGTATTTTGGCGTTTTTTTGGAGGTTTCACCTAAAGTTTACCTATTTTTGGCCTAAAAATGCCTATTTTAGGCCTAAATTTGCCCATTTTAGGAAAAAATTGGGGGAGCAGACGTACCCGGAGGGGGAACAGTGGGGCAGGCGTACCTCGGAGGGGGAACAGACGTACCCGCGGGGGGGGTCCCCCCCTCCCCCCCAGGAACTACACTGCATAGAGCCATTAGCCATGCATTCTCAGACTCATAAATACGTTTTGGCAGGTTTCTTTAACAAGCACAAGCATTTACGGCGCAAAACAACATTTAAAAACAGAATAATCAAGTTTACGTACAAAATCTGGAAGTATAATACATACCTAAAAAGTTGACCGAAATGTTCAAATTAGTTAAGTAATGCCACGAATCAAGAAACTTTAAAACACTTCTGGTGAGCTAAGAAGACCGGAGACAATGCAATTACGTACAGTTACAATGTGCAGGTATAGGTTATGATGTCATTCAATGCGCAAGCCACAAAAAAACGGGAAACGCGACAAGCATAACTTTCGTTAGATTGAAATGTTGAACTTTCGGAACATGTTAGCGAAGCGCCGCTGAGCTTCGTCATCAATGTTCTCTTCTGCATAATGTTCAAGTTCGCCCTCTCCATAGAACAATTCAAATGCATCGTGATCCACCAAGCGCTCGAATTCCATCGAAGCGGTGCGCAGAAAACGTCCACGTTTGCACATCTTCACTCGCAAGCATGCTTCGTGCGGGCTTATGACTTGGCCAAGCATTGGGGCAAGTTTGCTTGCAGACATACAATGCATGAGGATTTGTTACATCACATGAGTCAACAGTCATTAATCAACAACAAAGATACAATACCTATGCATATACATGATACCTATACTACTGTATGCCAGCCAACATATGTATACTTTGCATACAACATGGGACTTCAACATTAAAAAAGGCATAACAAGTCATGAGTGACAGAAAATGCGCGCGAAGCGCGCCGACCTGAAGTATAAAAAGGCTAAAATACACGTTTAAAATGCTTTTTGGAAGAGGTACTGGTTTGGATTTTGAGGGGGGGTCTGGTAATTTTTGCCGAGGGTGCCGGAATTTACCCTCGGCAAATCCAAAATGACCCTCGGCCGGGCTGAGGGTGCCGAGGGTGGTTGTACTAAGACCAATACCCAATAGGGGGGGGGAAGGTTTGGGACTTACTCGAGATACCCCCAGTGGCTACTCAAGATACCCCTATGGTCCGTCAAAAGGCGAAAAAGGTCGGCTCGAGATCAGTGTTAGAGGTACTCTGGAGGGGGGGATACCTACTGTACCGCGCTCAGAGAGGGGGGAAACCTACTGTACCAGAGCCGATGGCCTGGGGGGGGGTTAGGTTTTGGGGTGAAAATTTTTAATGTGTTTATTATGTGTGGAATCGTGTGAAAACGTGGTATTTGCGCGCGTAGCGCGCGAATTTTGGGTAATTTGAGGCAAAAACCACTGATTTTACACTAATTTTGGCCATTTTGGTCAAAAATTGGCACTTTTTGGGCAAAATCGGGGGGGGATACCTACTGTACCGGGGTGAAAATCGGGGGGGGGATACCTACTGTACCATGCCAAACATCGGGGGGGGGGGGTACCTACTGTACCAGGCGAGGGGGATACCTACTGTACTGGGGGGGGGCTGCCCCCCCCCCCCCCCCACCTCCAACACTGCTCGGTCGACAAAGATAACCTTCCCCCCATCCCCCTCGAAGGTTGACTCGAGATAGATACCCCTTAAGGGGGGTATCCCCCCCCGATTTCTTTGCCCAAAAAGTGCCAATTTTTGACCAAAATGGCCAAAATTAGTGTAAAATTAGTGGTTTTTGCCTCAAATTACCTCCAAAATTCGCGCGCTACGCGCGCAAAATACCACGTTTTCACACGATTCCACACATAATAAACACATTAAAAATTTTCACCCCAAAACCTATCGCCCCCCGAAACCCCCCCCTAGGTACATAACCCCCCCAGGCCATCGGCTCTGGTACAGTAGGTATCCCCCCTCTCTGAGCGCGGTACAGTAGGTATCCCCCCCCTCCCGGTCCTGCTTGACGCTGATCTGAGACCCATTTTGCACCCTTTTGACGGACCGTGGGGCTACTTGAGTGGCCGCTGGGTTATATGAGATCACCCAAACTTTCCCCCTATTGAGTATTAGTCTTAGTACAACCACCCTCGGCACAGCCCGGCCGAGGTCATCACCAATTTCAAGAGGTAAATTCCGGCACCCTCGGCAAAGTTACAACCCCTGCAAAATCCAAACCACTATTTCTTGGAGAGCATTTTAAATATTTAGCCTTTTTATACTTCAGGTCAGCACGCTTCGCGCGCCATTTTCTGTCACTCATGACTTGTTATGCCTTTTAATGTTGAAGTCCCATGTTGTATGCAAACTGTAGTGTAGTAGTATAGTTATATTCATGTATATGCATAGGTATATATCTTTGTTGTTGATTAATAACTGTTGACTCATGTGATGTAACAAATCCTCATCATCTATGCTCTCAAGCAAACTTGCCCAATGTAGAGTCATAAGCCCCGCACGACATGTTGCGAGTGAAGTGTGCAAACGTGAACATTCTGCGCACAATAGAAAATTCCCAGACGCTTTTTGGTAGAATCTCACTAAATTGTTCTATGGAGAGCAAATATTTTCAAAATTCCCAAATATTTTTTCGTTGATGTAACAAACTCCCTCACTCGCTCGCTAATTTATAGTTTCCAAAAGTTCAATCTATTTTTCAATCTAACAAAAACCCAATTATGCTTGTCGCCCAATATATTTTTTTGAATAATTTCATAACCTATCAAAATTGTAACAATCTAATGTTCTGCCAATATATTTTAGCTAGCACACTGTTTCGTTTCTTGGGTACGGTACTAACTAAATATTTTTTGTGAACTTTTTGTACAGTATATATTTTTCTTGGGTACACCTAATTTTTTGATATTTTTTCGTTTACTCTCTGTTTTGCGCCCATCGCCTATGCTTGTTACTCTCTGCCAAAATATATTTTTTTTTGAGATGCATGGCTAAATAGCTCTATCAGTGTAGTTACCTAGAGGGGGACCCCCTCGGGTACATTCTGTTCCCCCTCAAGGTACGCCTCCCCACTGTTCCCCTCCGGTCTCTCTGCCCAATTTTTCCTAAAATGACGAATTAGGCCTAAGATAACATTTTTCACCAAAATCATAAACTTTAGGTGAAACCCCAAAACGCCAAATACTTTTTATAGGGATTTTCGCAAAAGGCAAAAATAGTCCAATTTTTCGACCTTCAAAAATAACTTTTTCAGCAATA
>JASAMV010007749.1:0-12642 GCA_030248065.1 Rhynchonema sp. JSB1_4 | reverse complement strand
TTTGTGTGAAATATGGTTGTTGTGGGCTAGTTATATCGCAGTTCAAATTTTAGCCCAAAGTAAGTCTTAAAGCCTGAGATATGAGCCGTTAAAGTTTTGACTTTTTGGCTCCAGTACGAGGGCGGGCTGATTTTGAAGATTGTGCCATATCTTTTTTATGCCTAGCCCGTTCACCTTAATTTTTGTACACGAGTTATACGGTCATATAGGAAGGCCGGGTTGATAGTTTGATGGTGATGTGACGCTTGATTGCAGAAATATGAAACAAAAATAAATGCTGATTGCCGGAATTTTTAGTGTTGTCTTCAACCCCATGCCAATTTCGTGGGACCGTGAATGGTGAACAGTGAGCCCTGTGATGTGTTTGGCGCCTGTTTATGCTACAATAATCTATGTACCGAGTCGATGAATTCACCCTTAAATTTTTTACAAAACACCCAAAACTCAGTTGTGCTCGTGTTGCATACGCGCCGCTGTGCCAGTGCACGCTGTCTGCTCAGATACAGCCTTTGCTGGGCTGCTTATTTGTCACGAGAAACTAAAGTAAGTTAATTAAAAGAGTTAATGAAGTCATGTTTTTGTATATTGATAAACGGTTAACAAACACCGTTCACACATGTAAAAATAAAAAGTTTTGATGTGAAACGCACACGTGAGCAAATAACTGGGAAAGTACAAGCTATGTGTATGCTATGCTATGGTATACTGTATGTGCAAGCCGCCTGATGAACAACCTTTGCTACGCGTTTTTTACTCATTAGGTACGTACCATGATCAGAGATCAGTGGTACATACCACTGATGGGTCCAGTGGATCAGTTCGATAGCTGTTTTTGTCGGTTTGTTGGTACTGTATGTTCTTATCAAATATTTTCAAGGCTTTCAACACGCTTTGCCACTTTAGTTTATCTTTAGGGCGTGTAGCGCCCACTTGCGCTCTTTTCAGGCTTTCAAGCACGTGGCGAAAACTGGTTAGGCTAATAAACACCGTTTACACATGCAAGACACATCAAAAGGCTCATCTGATGAACAACTTTGTCATTGGCTTTTTTGCGTATTGTGTAGATGATCAGAAGTTGTGTTTGGTCAGATTGCGGTTTTTTGTTGAATGGTTAGTTTGTTCTAGCACAATACACAGAAGATGTTTCAAACCACACTAACACTCAATGCCTTGCGCATGCTTTCCCACCAAACACTCTCTTTGTCTGTATTGATGTTGCGCATATGCCTTGTGGTTGGCATGACACCAGCAATCAATTCTGGAAATTTTGGTCTGTGTTCATGCTTTATTATCGTAATTGACATTGAGACGATCAGGCTCATGTCTTTTCGATTAGACGCATATTTAGCACCGAAGTAAATCGATAAACACGGGCTCACGTGAACGAAACTCCAAAAATGCATTATACAAGCAGGTCGGCAAGGAGCAAAATTTGAATTTGATCTATTTGTCGCATATTACAGTGCGCTACTGAGGACTTTACGCACCAGACTTTAGCTCCCACAACGCAGTGCTGCCAGTGTGCTCGCGTGCAACATGTGTGTGTTATGCTGCGCAAAAAACTGCGCAAATCGTATGTTGGCAAGTTCAAGTGACTACCGTATGCTTGTGATAAGAAACAGTCGGCCATCTTGAACATTTGTTTTGGTGTCCCTGAAACGCAGGGATCATGGAGCAGCTATTTTTATGTTTCTACTTGTGAATCCGTCTTTGTCGATAAACTTAGGCATCAAATATACGGTAAATCGAAAAGTTATAAATGTAAACATTATTCGTCGTGACGAAACACGAACACACATTTTTAAGGCGTTGCGGGCCGAAACATCAACGTGTCACTGGTCTTGCGCAAAGGCGTGCCTTCAAAGCACCTTACCGTCTGACATTGGTATCTTTTGCTTCAACGCAGTCCTCAAGGCAACCCAGTCATCTTTAGGCTGCGCACATACTCATTCCCCGGAACAGAAAGAACGGGTAGAGGAACGATCGCTTCTGCCAACTGAAGTGCGTTCCGCTCGAGGAGTTGTGTATGTTTTATCAAACTGATGTTTCCGTAGCAGTTTGTAAAACAATCGAAAAATTAAAGTATTATATGCTCGTTCCTCCACCGACTTCAGTGCATTGAAAGTGGAAGAACAGTCATTTGCTTCAGCCGTATGTGCGCTTGTCATCAAATTCCTTGTGGATGCGCCTAGTGACCAACTAAAGCTGTTGTTGTTGTTGTTGTTGACCCGTCGGTCAAGAATTTTGCAGTTAGCAGAAACGTTCGTTCCTCCACTAGTTCTTTCTGTTCCGCGGAACGAGTATACGCGCGCCTTAAGTAGAAATTGGTGGAAAATGGCGCACCGACAAAAAATCAACTAGTGACCCCGGGGCTTTAACTTGAAACTCTCTGTGGCTAGCGGAAAACTGTTTCTTTCAGCGGTGTTAGTAGGGACACTTTGGGGCTGTAGTTTGAACATGATTACGAAGATTTTTATATCTAAACGTGGTAAGCAAGCAGAAAAGTACGATATAGTGATCATTGGCCAACTAACTTGTACGATTCTTGTCCACTTACTGCTAGCTAAAAGCTTTTAGAATTTTCCACTTGGAGACCTCAATGGCTTTATTCGGGGGCTTAAGGTGGAGGTATTCTCGTTCGTTGCGAACCGACAAAAGCATACCTAATGAGTAAAAAACGAGTAACAAGGTTGTTCACCAGGCGGGTTGTACATACAGCTTGTACTTTCCTAGTTGTTTGCTCACGTGTATGTTTCACATCAAAAGTTTAATTTTTACATGCGTGAACCGTGTTTATTAACCGTTGATTTATTTAAAATTTAGGAGTTTAGATTTCGAAACAACGTTTAAAAAAGGACTCACGTGAACAAGCAAACTCCACCCGATCACCAAGTTTTCTGTCGTTGATAACATGGGGGCCGAAAAATTGCCACTTGCCTTTCTAACTGCAGTTCATGATTACCCAGTGATATATAATGAATTTCATCGAGCCCAAGCTCTTTATATTAACTTACTTTAGTTTCTCGTGACAAATAAGCAGCCCTGCAAAGGCTGTATCTGAGCAGACAGCGCGCACTGGCACAGCGGCGCGTATGCAACGCGAGCACAACTGAGTTTTGGGTGTTTTGTAAAAAATTTAAGGGTGAATTCATCGACTCGGTACATAGATTATTGTAGCATAAACAGGCGCCAAACACATCACAGGGCTCACTGTTCACCATTCACGGTCCCACGAAATTGGCATGGGGTTGAAGACAACACTAAAAATTCCGGCAATCAGCATTTATTTTTGTTTCATATTTCTGCAATCAAGCGTCACATCACCATCAAACTATCAACCCGGCCTTCCTATATGACCGTATAACTCGTGTACAAAAATTAAGGTGAACGGGCTAGGCATCAAAAAGATATGGCACAATCTTCAAAATCAGCCCGCCCTCGTACTGGAGCCAAAAAGTCAAAACTTTAACGGCTCATATCTCAGGCTTTAAGACTTAGTTTGGGCTAAAATTTGAACTGCGATATAACTGGCTCACAACAACCATATTTCATCAAAAAACTCAAAAATTTTTGACTCGGGCACATTATGCATAGAAACTGTACCGCTTTCCCAGGCAATGCCTTATATGTACACCGACGGGAGACTATCCGCAAGATTCGGAAGTTTTCCAGAATAGGCCGCATCTATGGTCTTAGATGTTTCACAGTCTATGTACATCGTGGGGCTAACTTCGGAATCATTTTTTTCTGGGATCTCAAATCCGAGATGTGCCCTAAATAAATATCACCAGGAGACCTAGGCATTCCCCGGTACAAGGCACGATTAAAAGCACTGCTTCGATTTCTGGGTTGGGGCCCCACTGTGGTGCTCATAGTCACGAATGAACTGTGAAGCACTACGGTAAGATACCAAAAACCCTACAAATAAACGCGGTAAAATTTCACAAAGTAATGAGACTTCGGAAGCAGAGCATTGATTACTGGCTCATTCATCACGAACTGTCACCAGACTCTGTTATCCCGCCATTGCTCATGTTGAAGCAATGACCATGAAAAACAAGGTTGTTGGGAACAACCGAAACTGTGAATTAAAAACTCAAGTGTGAGTTTGTTCGAATTTTAACACAACCCCAATATGCTTAGCAAAGCCCTCCGAACACGGTATAATACTGTGTACATGGTTCTCAATCGCAAAAAATCGCGCGCCAGGCTGTCCGCTTCAAGACGCAGGCGTTCGCGATCTGAGGCAGATAAAAACTTGCAATAATAAAGTGACAGAGCGCATTGCAGCCGCGCAGCCAAGTGTATGACCAAAGGGGAAAAGTCAAAAAAATAAAGCAACACCAACTTGTAGTCCGCTTTGGCGTGGGACCGATGTTCCGGTGGAAGTTTTCGGCTGCTGTTGTCTTGTTGTTTGCTGACTTGTTGTGGGTCCCGGACCCTGACTGTTGCCACCACTATTTAGTTCGGCTTCGCTGCTGCTGCAACCTCCTTCTGATTCTGTGGTGGCGCTCCCGGCGCTGATAATTTGCCGGTTTGATTTGCTGGTGGGCCGCCGACTGCTCCCGCCGCTGTTGGCTGCTGCTGTTTCTATAGCAAGTCGGGTCAGCAGACGGTTGGCGCTGGCAAAGATGGACATTTTTGGCACACACACAAACTTTTGTATGTGTGTATGTTTGGTATGGCACTTCTTGTTTTGTTTGTGTGAATTGTGATGTGATTTACGGTCAGGATATGCAAGTACACAACACAATAGTTCCGCTAATTAGGCTGGTATTGTGGGAGGCGACCATCTGAGTCACACACAGTAGTACTTGGCGTCATGTTCATCAGCGACCACACGGAAACTACGCTATTGCGAAAGGGAAAGAACAAAATGTGTGCTCTTTTTGAGAAAAATGTCCCATTTGCATGAGATTAGAAAGCTTAGCCGCTTGTAATAGACGGATCTTGACTGAATAGTCGCTTTCTTATGGGCGTACACGGTATACTCTTTGACTTTTAAGATGTATTGACTGCATAACGCACTATGTCAGGCAATCCGATAAAGACCTATACTACAGATGGGTCCATTATGGCGCAAGAAACAATGCGCCATGTCTGGATGTGGGATACTTAATTCAGCATGAAATTTAAATTTCGCTATATTTGAAGAAAATCGGTCAACAGACTACACGAGTAGGCTCCATTCTTAAGAAAAAGGGGTTTCAAAGAGACCCGCGACAGTAATCCAGGGCATGAGCCACATCATCATTTTGCCATGGAGTTACACTGTTAGTAACTATGTACACATAGACATGTTTTGAGTACCCGGCAAGCAGAGGCCACCAGAACGTGTGCCAATGCCAAACACCGGCCAAAAATAGCCAGTTGGCCGTTTTCCCCGTTATCAGGCATGGAAAACAGGAATTTTACAATTTTTCCCTTCCCCGTTTCAGGCTAATGAGAATAAATAATTGGTGTTTAGTTATTAGGCGTTAGAAACATATAAAGTAAAACTACGCCGACACGAGCCCGATTTCGGAGCTGGCAAAATGGTGAAACATTCATGACGTGGCTGCTGATTTGGGAAACGTTACACGTTGTGGCATACAACATGGAGCATGATGATTTTCTCTTTCTTTGCGTTTTGCAAGTTCACCACCTCCGAAATCGGGCTCGTGTTGGCCCATACATAATACATGTGTACTTAAAACCAGCAGCAAGGTTTCTGACTTTGAAGGCAATTGCAGAAAATATACAAACAAAAGTGCTGCGCACTAAAATCAACAGCAAAGATAAAAAAACCAAAGAGCTCAACAAACTATCGTGAAACCGAAACTCTAAAAGCGGATCTAATCTTTTTTATGTTCGAATTGAAATATGCGCATGGCGTGCACTTTGAACTCAAAAAGATCACATACTGTATGTATACTGTAGGCCTACACTCAGTTCCCGTTCTGAATCGGGATCCAATAATAAGAAACCGGAACAAAGTTTTGCAACTGCAGATATAGCTCCACAAGACATAGAGACACAAAGACAGCTTCATGTTTGAACCCAGTCGACTATAACTTAATTTTAACCGTCGCTCTGCACGCAAGTCTGCCCCACACTCACAGGGCGCCCTGGGGAAGTTGATGGAAAATTATATTCGGGGCTGCAAACTTTGACTTTTGCCTATTTCTATCCGGTCAATCATTTTTTGACAGAAAATTCAATTGTGATCTTTTAGCTGTCACGGGTTCGGGCGGGGTTCCTACTCCAGGAACTGATGAAAAATAGGACGGTTTTGGCCTGTAGGTTCCTGATGATAGGCGGTGTCTTTGATCTTTGTCGTTGTTTGAAGTGCCCCAAACTATTACGCACGAGCTCTTGTATTTAGCGCATCCGAATTCTTGTCAGACTTATATAAGCATATATGTGCATGTATGTAGGTTCCACTCGGTTCGAGTTTGGATCCAGATCTCAAATTGGGTGGCACTCAAAAACGTTATTTCAAGCTAAGGTTGTAACACTGAACAAAGTGCCGCGTAAAAATAATGTGCGTAAGGCTGGTTGCAGCCATAGAAACCACAGTAACCACCACGCAGGTTGAGTCTAGCCTTCTGTGAACCACACATACTTACATGAAGCAAAGTAAAATCTCACACATGTCAGGGTGTGGAACAAGCTTTTTATTTGGGATCAGCACAAACCAACATAACGGACTGTGCACGCACTTGAAAGGGGCAAGCGGCTCAAGAGAGGATTTGCCACTTGTTTTCGAAGTTGCCTGTGTCTCGTATGTTGGGTAGTTGTTCGGTTGGACACTTTGGGCTGCAAAATGACAGTGAGACAGAAGCGTGTCATTTTAGATCATTTGTCGTCCAAACACCGAATATCGTACCGCAATGCATGTACTGTATGTGCTTTTCGGACATGCGGTTCTGGAGGGTGCATAATAAAAATCTTTTGGTGACGCTCGCGCACACAAAAGACCCCAGACACGGTCGCCTGCTGCATGGTGCAAACAAAAGTTCATCACACCGAAATGCACATGCACGCCTAAACTTGCTCGCTTTACTCGTCTTTTGCCCCTCGATTAGTCCTGTGTGCACTGCTAGTGACAGAACAGCAATGGACTTGGTTCTCGAGGGTGAACGGTGAAGCACAACAATAAAAAGGTCTACAGTACTTAGCATGAGCCCATGTGCCTATTGGATATTGTGAAAAGGTTTACAAGACTGCCGATATAGGGTAGTATGTACGAAAGGATAAAGCGGAGAGTTGAGTGGAAAGTTGGGTGGAATGTTCAATGAAAAGTTCAGTGGAATGGAACGGTAGCGTTGAAACGTCGCAGACGTTGTAGCATGATGTGCAAACTAATAGCCTTGTGTTTGTGTGTGGGCAAAATGCATTCGTGCGGTGAACAACAGTATAGTCCATCCACCAACTCATGGCACTTTGTGTTGCTGCTGGCCGACTTGTTCCCTTCCTCCACGTTCTAATGAAAGAGAAATTGAGTTTCCGAAAAAAATTATTTTTGCTCCTAAATTGCTGTCTTTATGAAATCGACGTGTTTTATAGATTTTAATTTAATTTAATTTTAAATTTGATCGAATTCAATCGTTTTCGACACATTTTATTATTTTTTAAAGTTTTTTTGCAACTTCGCTCACAGTCAATTTCTCTTTGATTAGAACGTGGAGGAAGGGACCAAACCAGCCAGCAGCAACACAAAGTGCCATGAGCTGGTGGACGGACTATACACGCGCGCTGTGCTGTGGAAACGCAGTTTGGTTCGGAGGTGTGGCGTTTCCAATGTTTTTGCGTGGCAAAATGGAACGCGAGCGTTCCATCCAACTTTCCACTGAAATTTCCACAGTGGAACACTCAACTTTCGCTCAACTCTCGACTCCACGTTTTTTCGTGAATATTTCCCGTTGTCTTGAAGCTTGTCTCAAAGGTCTGAATTTGTACGCACATTCTACACTGCACACGGCCAGTATCTATTGTTTCCGGTGTAATGCGACCATCCGGTGCACTCGCACTGACCGAGCTGGTTCTGCGCCCGTCTGAGAAAATGGGTGGAAGCGGGTGACAAAAAAGCTGTATTGTTGTACAATTAACGCACGAAAAACTTTGCCTTGATCTTCCATCAGTAACAGTGCAAGTTGGTTGCATGATCCGAGCCAGCAGCAGCGTTTATGCGTTTCACCACCAAAACGAGGAGGGGATGGACAAGCAGCACAACAAAGCAGCACCCAAATAGGCGCGGTCGCAAGCAGGCATTATTTTTATGAAGTGCTCTGCTGCTCCCTTTGCCATGGCTCCATCTATATTCGATGGCCTGGCCACCCAGCTCTCAATATAAGTCCCCATGGGTGCATAAAAACAAACGAAGACACAAACAAAAATAGATATAAGGAAGCAAGCGCACAGGGATTCCGCATACATTTGAGTACTTGGCAAAAGTTTGAGTACATCAAATGTTTGCTGTGTATTAACATAGAAAAGTTTGAGTACATACTCAAATGACTGTTTTTCTCCTATCTTTTACACGCACTCAAATGACTTCTCGTTTTGACTCAAATGATACTCAAATGTTTTCTATGAAGTTTGAGTACGACTCAAACTTGTTCTTTGGGCACTCAAATGCTACTCAAACTTATTAGATATATGACCACCATCGGGGGTATCGAGGTCCCGCTACCGGCGATTTTCTTTGAAATAGTCGAAATGTTGGCCGATTCCGGCCGATATTGGTGTTTTCGACCACGAGGATGCCGAATTTGAGCTCAGTTAAGTGATCGGGTCGACGGTCACGACGCCATCGGGGTCATCGAGGTCCCGATACTGGCGATTTTATTCGAAATGGTCAAAATGTTGGCCGATTCACGCCGATATTGATGTTTTCGACCACGAGGATGCCGAATTTGGACTCGGTTAAGTGATCGGGTCGACGGTCACAACGCTATCGGGGTCGTCGAGGTCCCGATACAGGCGATTTTATTCGAAATGGTCAAAATGTTTGCCGATTCACGCCGATATTGATGTTTTCGACCACGAGGATTCCGAATTTGAGCTCAGTTAAGTGATCGGGTCGACGGTCACGACGCCATCGGGGTCATCGAGGTCCCGATACTGGCGATTTTATTCGAAATGGTCAAAATGTTTGCCGATTCACGCCGATATTGATGTTTTCGACCACGAGGATACCGATTTTGAGCTCAGTTAAGTGATCGGGTCGACGGTCACGACGCCGTCGGGGTCATCGAGGTCCCGATACTGGCGATTTTATTCGAAATGGTCAAAATGTTGGCCGATTCACGCCGATATTGATGTTTTCGACCACGAGGATGCCGAATTTGGACTCGGTTAAGTGATCGGGTCGACGGTCACAACGCTATCGGGGTCGTCGAGGTCCCGATACAGGCGATTTTATTCGAAATGGTCAAAATGTTTGCCGATTCACGCCGATATTGATGTTTTCGACCACGAGGATTCCGAATTTGAGCTCAGTTAAGTGATCGGGTCGACGGTCACGACGCCATCGGGGTCATCGAGGTCCCGATACTGGCGATTTTATTCGAAATGGTCAAAATGTTTGCCGATTCACGCCGATATTGATGTTTTCGACCACGAGGATACCGAATTTGAGCTCAGTTAAGTGATCGGGTCGACGGTCACGACGCTATCGGGGTCGTCGAGGTCCCGATACTGGCGATTTTATTCGAAATGGTCAAAATGTTGGCCGATTCACGCCGATATTGATGTTTTCGACCACGAGGATGCCGAATTTGGACTCGGTTAAGTGATCGGGTCGACGGTCACGACGCTATCGGGGTCGTCGAGGTCCCGATACTGGCGATTTTATTCGAAATGGTCAAAATGTTTGCCGATTCACGCCGATATTGATGTTTTCGACCACGAGGATTCCGAATTTGAGCTCAGTTAAGTGATCGGGTCGACGGTCACGACGCCATCGGGGTCATCGAGGTCCCGATACTGGCGATTTTATTCGAAATGGTCAAAATGTTGGCCGATTCACGCCGATATTGATGTTTTCGACCACGAGGATGCCGAATTTGGACTGGGTTAAGTGATCGGGTCGACGGTCACGACGTCGTCGGGGTCATCGATGTCCCGATACCGGCGATTTTATTCGAAATGGTCAAAATGTTGGCCGATTCACGCCGATATTGATGTTTTCGACCACGAGGATGCCGAATTTGGACTCGGTTAAGTGATCGGGTCGACGGTCACGACGCCGTCGGGGTCATCGAGGTGCCGGCATCAGCCCCTTGAGGACACGGGGAATGCTTCATCAACAGCAACGTCACCGTCCGTATTTGAACCGCGCGTCGTTGATCTGAAGAGCAAAATCTGCATGGTTGAGCTCGTGGGGTGCCGATGAAAAAGATCAAACTGATAGGCAATAGGGCACTTTTAACATGAACCATATGTCTCTTAGCATTACCATGCTAGCTCCGATCACTCAAGGACACAAAAGTCAGGGGCATACCACAGTAACTATGGTTGAGCTGGAGCATTCTCGGTTTATGGTGGTAACCACTGGCGCTTTTGTCATTGACAAGGCCCAGGGCGCTATTGCAGTCTGGCATTATGGGCCGAAACTGCATCCACAGATCTAACGCAATGCGTGCCCACAAGGCTAAATCGTAACTATGGTTACCTTTTGCAAAATGTGCGTGAGCACCAAAGAGTACTGAATCGTATTTCCCTCTCTTCGGCTCGTCATTCGATCGATGTGAGCTGAGCATATCGCAGCATCCACAATTACCTTTGCGGTAAAGCTATGAGCACAGGTAGCATCCATAGTTACTTTCAAAGTATAACTGCGCGTGAGTACCAAAAAGTTCCGAATGATTTTAGTTCACATTCCTCGACCTGTTATCTTGGGGCTGTGCGAGTACATATGACGACAGTTTGAAGCGAAACACGATTACATTTCTAAGTGAACCTGAACGTGAGTCCGAATAATTTCATTTCACTTTCCACGGCGTGTAATCCTGGACATGAGCGAGTGCACATGACGACAGATTGACCTGAAACTACCGCAACATCCACAGTTATTTTTCAAAGTGAAGCTAAGCGTGAGAGCCAAATACTTCTGAATAATTTTATTTCACTTTCCTCGGCCTGTCATCCTGGAGATGTGCGAGTACATATGACGACAGATTGAACTAAATCTACGGCAGCATCCACAGTTACCGTTCAAAGTGAAGCTTAACGTGAAAACCAAAGAGTTCTGAATAATTTTATTTCTCATTCCTCGGCCTGTCATCCTCGGGATGTGCGAGTACAAATGATGACAGTTTGAATTGAAACTACGGCAGCATCCACAATTACCGTTCAAAGTGAAGCTTAACGTGAGAGCCAAAGAGTTCTGAATAATTTTATTTCGCTTTCCTCGGCCTGTCATCCTCGGGATGTGCGAGCACATATGATGACAGTTTGAATTGAAAATACGGCAGCATCCACAATTACCGTTCAAAGTGAACCTTACCGTGAGAACCAAAGAGTTTTGAATGATTTTATTTCACTTCCTCGCCTTATCATCCTGGGGATGTGCGAGTGCATACGACGACAGATTGACCCGAAAGTACCGCAACATCCACAGTTATTGTTTAAGGTGAAGCTAAGCGTGAGAGCCAAATACTTCTGAATAATTCTATTTCACTTTCCTCGTGTCGCGACGAAAGAAAGGATTCATTTTACATTCACAAAATACACCAGTCCGAACTGCACTGCAACTGAACATGCAACGTAAGATCACACATTATAAGCATTCACAAGCTGTTATCAGTCATGTGAGTATTCTAAGCTACGGCAACATCCACAATTACCTTTCAAATTGAACCTTAACGTGAGAACCAAAGAGTTCTGAATAATTTTATTTCACTTTCCTCGGGCTGGCAACCTGGGGATGTGCGAGTACATATGACGACAGATTGAACTGAAACTACCTCAGCATCCGCAGTTATTGTTCAAAGTGAAGCTAAGCGTGAGAGCCAAATAGTTCTGAATAATTTTATTTCGCCAATCTCGGCTTGTCATGCTGGGAATGCGTGATAGTACATATGGCAGTCGTTTAACTAAAACAACCGCAGCATTGTGAGCTGAAACTACGGCAACATCCACAATTACCTTTCAAATTGAACCTTAACGTGAGAACCAAAGAGTTCTGAATAATTTCATTTCACTTTCCTCGGGCTGGCAACCTGGGGATGTGCGAGTACATATGACGACAGATTGAACTGAAACTACCTCAGCATCCGCAGTTATTGTTCAAAGTGAAGCTAAGCGTGAGAGCCAAATAGTTCTGAATAATTTTATTTCGCCAATCTCGGCTTGTCATGCTGGGAATGCGTGAGTACATATGGTATCAGATTTAACTAAAACAACCGCAGCATTGTGAGCTGAAACTACGGCAACATCCACAATTACCTTTCAAATTGAACCTTAACGTGAGAACCAAATAGTTCTGAATAATTTTATTTCACTTTCCTCGGGCTGGCAACCTGGGGATGTGCGAGTACATATGACGACAGATTGAACTGAAACTACCTCAGCATCCGCAGTTATTGTTCAAAGTGAAGCTAAGCGTGAGAGCCAAATAGTTCTGAATAATTTTATTTCGCCAATCTCGGCTTGTCA
>JASAMV010007748.1:0-25891 GCA_030248065.1 Rhynchonema sp. JSB1_4 | reverse complement strand
AACAATTACCACAACACCACAACTCTCCTGCTCAGGGTTTTTTCAAATAGTTTCAAAATAGTTTCAAAAGTGGTCAGTTAACAAAATTTAAAAAAAAAATTTTTGAAACTCAGATTTTGCTTTTTTTAATAAAAAAAGTTGCCCAAAATGGGCTGAAATGTCCAAAAATGGCATTTTTCGCAAAAAATTGGGACTTTTTTCTGTGGACGGGCAATTTCACCGCTGCGCGCCCTGTATTGTCCCTAAATCCGTACAGGATGCGCGGGGCTGGTCTTTTATAGTGATGTGGCACTGGTGCAAAACCGGGCGCGCAAAGTCGATCTGACACGCAAGATTTGGGCTGGAATCGATATTTCGATGGTCGTACATCAGATTAGATGCATTAAAATACGGTGTACGGCATGCTACAATATATTAGAGTAACATCGTTAGTGAACATCAACCTCAGACTGGTCGGAGACCATAGAATCTGCACAATACTACCGGGTGTTACCACACAAGTTGGGTCTCAGGTGAAAATTTTTCAATTTTTGAAAAATATGTTGTATCGGTTTCACTTATCCTGAAACATCGTTTGCAACACTTTTTCTGATAAAAAAAATTTTCGTCAAAAACAAAATCAAAAAAAAAATTTTTTTTAAAAAAAGCTCGTTAATTAAAAAAGAGTTTTTAACCCTACGCTTTACTCATAACTGAGGGTAACTTGTGGCAGCTCTCAACCGGAGCAGCGCATGATGAAGAGATTCAACTGAGATGCTCAAATGCGCGTTGCACTAAAATAAACGAATGTATGCGTTCTGAATTTCGCATATTTTAGTGGAAGTTGAGCGCGATCGGCTGTCGTCAACTGCGCCGTCTGATCACATTCTTCTCGCTTCATGCTCTCTGCCAAGTTGGTGGCCGGCATAGCGCTCTATCTAACATTGCAGGTCAGTTGATGTTGCGTTTGTCATAATCCATTTTACTTGACAAAGGGCCTTTTGTCATGTGCCTGCAAATCTGAATCGTAATGACACAGAGGATTTGACGGCATACCGTCAGTGTTAGTACCCGTGTAGTCACGTGACAGAGCCCTAATAAAAATACCCTTAAAGGGGCTCGGGACACAACCGAAGGAAGAGCAACAGAGCGCAGTGTTGTAAATCATTGGAAAGCACTGTGACAGCATGTCACGCACAAATGTTAAGCTCCTTAGAGATTCGCTATCTCTTGGTGGAGCGACTTTTTTTCATTCCAGAAAAAGTGAATTTTTTTGACAACTTGAAACGACCGGTGCAGAAACCCCAAATGAGTTGAAAGTCAAGTAACACATGTATAGGATTACAACGACTTCTTAGATAACTTATCATGAGAACTTCAGTCGCTCAGAGCATTGCTTCACTCGGTGAGGGTGCGAAATGTTCCAAAAATCGGCCACATTTTTCGAAAACACAACTTTGTCTGAAATTTTGAGGCCGCGCTTTGTGTTGCAGAACTGAAAATGCAATAGAAAAAAAGAGCATTTTCGAAAGTATCAGAAAATAAGGTTTTTAAATTTGAAAACACTTAGATAGCGGCGTGACAGGCCGAAAATGACCTAAAAATTGCCACTGAACTGCATAGTTGCATTCATTGACGGAAATGTGATGTAAATAAGCCACGTATTGCATTGCATTGGAAACGAGAAAGTCAGATAAACGCACAGTCCAACAATCTAGACGAGTTTCAAGACTTCAAACCCCATGGTCCGGCTGCTGCAGCCATGCCAGCCTGAATAAGATATTGGCTATAAGTCGTTACTGTTAAAGATTATTGCACAATTGATAGCACCAAACAATGTAGCTTTAATTTTAACGTAGCTATCGAATATATAACATGCCCATACTATCTCTTACTATGGACAAGAAACGGTCAAAATTCCGAAATCGCACACGGTGACGTGACGGTTCAGTCCAGAATCGTCAAAAAAGCAATATTTAACCTCTGCCCTTAAGCGTAAGAATTTATTGGGGCTTGTTATATATCATTCGAACGCTAGTTCCGAGATACATTGTTTGGTGCTGTCACATTTACTATAGATGTTAACAACAAGCATTTATAGCTGAATATCATGTTCAGGTTAGTATGGCTGCTTCGAGAGATCTGTAGACCTTGGGGTCTTCGGATCTTGAGAGGTTGTTAAACCAGACGTTTCTCTCATTTTTTTGTTTCAATCCGATACAATCTGTGGCCTTTATGTGTCACAATTCTGGCGATGAATGTAACCACCTAATTTAGCGGCAATTTAATGGGATTTTTAGGCCTGTCACGGAGCCAAGCATGAGTTAAAAAATTTAAAAACCTTATTTTCTGGTACTTTCGACGATGCTCTATTTCTCCATTGCATTCTTATTTCCGCAGCGCTAAGGGTGGCCTCAAAATTTAGGGACAAACTTGTGTTCTCGAAAAATAAGGCCGATTTTTGGAACGTTTCGCACCCTCACCGTTTGAAGAAATTCTTTAAGCGACTGAAGTTGTGATGGTAAGCTATTCAGAAGCTGTTGTAATCCTATCCATGTGTTACTTGACCTTCAACTCATTTGGGGTTTCTGCACCGGTCGCTCCAATTTGTGCAAAAATTCACTTTTTTCTGGAACGAAAAGTCGTTCTACCAAGAGATATCGAATCTCCAAGGGAGTTAAAATTTGTGCGTGACATAGGCTGTCGGAATGCTTTCCAATGGTGTGTAACAATATCTCCTGCTACCCTTCCTTCGGTTATGTCCCGAGCCCTTTAATAAATAATATCCAAAGAAATTTTTCGTCAAATTTTTTTTTCAAAACCCACACACATACTGTACATGTATATTGTTTCCAGTCATTCAAACTTCGCAAATTCCGTTCCGATGACCGATCTCATAACGGCCGACGACCGTTCATAATCGCATTCGTTGCGTACCTATCAGCTTTGTTAACGAGTTGTTCGGACTTGATTCAAGCTCCGGTCAGTCAATACGCGTAAGTCGTTGATGCGCCTGTGTCATTGATGCGCCTGTGTCATTGATGCGCCTGTGTCATTGAAGCGCCTGTGTCATTGATGCGACCGTGTCATTGATGCGCCTGTGTCATTGATGCGACCGTGTCATTGATGCGACCGTGTCATTGATGCGCCTGTGTCATTGATGCGTTTGTGTCATCGATGCGCCTGTGTCATTGATGCGCCTGTGTCATTGATGCGCCTGTGTCATTGATGCGCCTGTGCCATTGATGCGACCGTGTCATTGATGCGCCTGTGTCATTGATGCGCCTGTGTCATTGATGCGCTTGTGTCATTGATGCGCCCATGTCATTGATGCGCTTGTGTCATTGATGCGCCTGTGTCATTGATGCGCTTGTGTCATTGATGCGCCTGTGTCATTGATGCGCCTGTGTCATTGATGCGCCTGTGTCATTGATGCGCCTGTGTCATTGACGCGCCTGTGTCATTGATGCGCCTGTGTCATTGACGCGCCTGTGTCATTGATGCGCCTGTGTCATTG
This sequence comes from Rhynchonema sp. JSB1_4, assembly GCA_030248065.1. NCBI lineage: Eukaryota > Metazoa > Nematoda > Chromadorea > Monhysterida > Xyalidae > Rhynchonema > Rhynchonema sp. JSB1_4. The sequence continues at coordinate 22,395 of JASAMV010007748.1, read as the reverse complement.
ATGCGCTTGTGTCATTGATGCGCCTGTGTCATTGATGCGCCTGTGTCATTGATGCGCCTGTGTCATTGATGCGCCTGTGTCATTGATGCGACCGTGTCATTGATGCGCCTGTGTCATTGATGCGCCTGTGTCATTGATGCGCTTGTGTCATTGATGCGCCCATGTCATTGATGCGCTTGTGTCATTGATGCGCCTGTGTCATTGATGCGCTTGTGTCATTGATGCGCCTGTGTCATTGATGCGCCTGTGTCATTGATGCGCCTGTGTCATTGATGCGCCTGTGTCATTGACGCGCCTGTGTCATTGATGCGCCTGTGTCATTGACGCGCCTGTGTCATTGATGCGCCTGTGTCATTGATACGCCTGTGTCATTGACACGTGTATGGAGTATGGATGCAAAATACATCGGTTCAAAACTGATGATCATGACGTTAGTAAGACATGATCAGGGCGCGGTGTCTCCATACGCGCACTTCGTTCTCATCACAGATCGTCAATCTGCGATTTCAGCAATCCAATCGACTGTCCGAGTGTACGTGCATACTACAACCGTGGTCCGTCAATGAAACATCAACCAGCTGGCCGGCCGCTAACCATCGGCCGCCATATTCGAACAGCTACCAACTGCTCACCATGTTCTGGGCGCCTATATCAATCGCGTTCCTCTGCCATGTCACTGTACTACTTCGATTTCAACATGAGCTGCACCGCGATGGCCCTGGCAAATTGCTGAGCTTGACATCCGTGTTAACTGGAGGTTGGTGTGCGCTGCACAATCGCAAATCTAGAATATGTGATATTCACATAAATGTTGGTAAATGACTCAGCTATTCAATATAGAGTCTGGGTAAAAACAAACAAAACTGAACTGAATATTTTTCGGCTCATACAGAAACAAGAAAGAATAAACCTTAAGGGCATGAAACCTTAAGGGCATGAAATCATGAATTCCGCACCAGATGCAGTCTTATTCAGCATATTGGAAACGCACAAGTAAAAAAACATGATGTGTTTATGCTTGGGTAGCCCAGATGCTTGCCGAGCCAGAAAATACCATGATGTGCCAATAGTCGTTGTCATAGCGCTTGTCAAAGCCGATATACGACCCTGAATATTTCCACACATATATGCAGAATGGCATTTTAATCCCTTTCCATAGTTACACACGGATTCCACACACATTGGCATACAAGAGCTGTTGTCTGCTTACTGTGTTGGTGAACCATCAACCTGAAATTGCCAGTGCGCAAAACGTACGGTAGCCTGAATCCAAAGTTGATGTTTCGTGGTGACTACATGAACAGAAGCGTCGTGCATGCGAACGTGTTTGGAATACTTAACTATGGGATGTTTGCAGACGGGTCGGCCGATCATAGTGCAACGCACAACAACGAGTGTCAGTCCAGTCGGCACCCACTGTCCACCGATTTGACCGTCGACGACGTGGCCCGGTGCAAATACTTCAGGGTCTCTGCACGCACCGGCGCCGTTACTGTTGGACAAGAGCGTCGGTCGAGGTTCCTTTTACGATCAGGCAACCACCATTCAGGCCAGCATTCCAGTACGCCATCGCCGCCGCCGCCAATGCGTTACAGCTCGTTCAGGTTGAAGTGTTGCAGTGCCTTTCACAGATAATTTCGCTTCGCGTAATACTGCGGTTTGCTGAGCTGTAAAGGCCTAACTATACTTCGTTCTCTCAGAGAACAAAGAACAAATTCTGGCGCATTGATTGGCTGTTGAACATACGTGGACCAATCAGCGCGCGAGAATTTGTTCTTTGTTCTCTGAAAGAACGAAGTATAGTTAGGCCTTCATGGACCATGAATTTGTTTGTTATGCCATATATAAACGTGGTTCTGTATAATAGCATTCGACAATGCTAGCGCTAAATTCAACGAGACTCGCATAAACGTCTCGCAGAAAAAATGTTCACAGTTAGATTCAACCGAGGGCTTTATGTTTAGAGAAGTCCTTGGGCTCAAAGTGGGTGAAACGTTCAAAAAACAAAATGCCGGTTTTCCACTTTTCCCCGGATAGGCAGGAAACTCCAGTACGTGGCGCCACAGATGTGTAATAGACACGCAAGCTCATTTCCAGGTTCCGGGGACATCGTTGCGCGTTTTGACTTGGTCGCGCGTATTTTCAACGAGCTTCAGTTTAGGCTTAGGCTTAGGCTTATGATTGGGCTTAGGCTTAGGCCTACACTTCGGCTTAGGCTTAGGCTTGGGCTTCCAGCTTTCCCTAACAGCCGGATATGTTGTAATTCACAAAACGCGCGACCATGTGACAAAGAGCGATGATGTCTCACATTCACAACCATTTCCAGCATTATGACGGCGGAGAGCAGTGGCGAGTCACCGCAAGGTTGCGCACGTGCACCCCGTCTCTACGACGCCCGCTTGATGCTGGCGCGACGTCGAACGCTGCGTAAGGCTGCGCTAATTTTCGGCATCTACTTGGTCGTCTGGACACCCTACAATCTGCTGTGTTTCTATCAGAACGTAATGCTGCCTTATCATCACAACTCGCGAGCGTTCGAGGCGACTGGAAACTGCGTCTTCACGTTCATCGCCACCATCGCGGTAGCGAATCCGTTGATTTTTGGCGTCAGGAATTAGGCTCCCAATGTCTTCAGATCGTGTCACATAATCTGCATTGTATAGTCTATTGATTATATTTCGACATTCAGCGATGTTTGGAGCGGGCTGGGTCGACGCCATTCTAAATGAATGTTTCAGGCATTGCCAATTCAGGCGCAGTGCCATTGAACATCGTCTGTGTTGTGCGATGACAGGCCACGTGTTTTTGCGTCACCCTGTAAGCAATGTTCAATCGATCTTTGCCTGAATTGGCAATGGCTGAAACATTCAAAGCATTCATTTAGAATGGCGTCGACCCAGCCCGCTACAAACATCGCTGAACGGGGCTTATGCACTACGTCGAAATATAATCAACGGACTTATGTCAATGCGTGCTGATTGCTACATCTATTTTGATATTTGTATTAATATTTTGATGATTGATCTACATTTCAGAAGAAGCTGTTGTGTGTATTACTATCGGAGTTAGCATGGTAATGCTAAGGCTGTGAGCAGATAAACGCGGAATGGCAGATTTCTGCATTCCGCATTCCGCGTTTATCTGCTCACCTTTGCGGAATTTCGAATTACTGCAAGTAAATTTATGCTTGTCAAACATCTCAGTTGCTGTTTGCGTTAACACGCAACATTTGAGGTCAGCACGCTGGAAGTTGTCATCGTCACCCACAGCGAAAAATGAATTCTTAACGTTCCATAACGTCGCCAGCGTTATGGAACGTTAAGATTGCGTTAATGAACATTAAGAAAATCACACTGTAATCAGACTTCGATGTCCAGCGTTAAGAAGCGTTAAGAATCGGGCCGGGGATCTGTTTTTTTTATTTCTTGTCAGTTTAACCTGTTTGTGTAGGTTGAATTTTAATTATGTGCTTGCTTGAGAGGTCGGTTAGTGCCCTTTGAGAACTCCGAACGCTAACTGCTCTGATAAAATTTTGTAAAAGCCATGGTACATGTAGTTTTAATTATGCACACGCTACTAAAGCTATGTGCACTGCCACGACACCATATCAATACAATGCTGGCAACCACAAAGAGTCTGTGTGACACAGCAAAATTAGCGTGAAACATTAGGCAATAGTGAACGTTTGAGCTGTTCGGTTTTATACTTGTAACCCATTGAACTGCAATGAAGTAAGCAAACACGGCTTCATAGCGCGCGGTTCCAAAGTGTTTCTGTTTGAAACATCTGGCAATGGCAGGGTAATGCGCGGAAGGCTCATGTGCTGATGAAACTACGACGCTGTGCACATCAGGCTCCACATACAATGTTTGTGCACATCAGGCTCCTCCCACATGACTCCTGTCGACGGGTGCGACTGGATACAGTCGGTATTCTCTCATGCAATCGCCCAATTGTAATTTTTTATTCACTCGCTCAATCACAATAACAGTCAAAAATGTTTCACCATTTCCGTATATATCGGGGGTGGTCTTCCAAAGGTAACCCGGTCATCGGTGTCCCCCGGTCGGTCGGGTCACTTTTTGGGTTCCTGTATTGGCGATGCAATGGCATCGGGATACCTTTTACTATGAAACTACAAGGCACGCATGAGCCATTCGGTTCCAGAACTGATTTCAAAATGCTGAAAGGACCCTTTTTAAGCGAGTTGCGAACTTTGAGCTCCACCGAGGTGGTCGAGCGCACGTCGGGCGTCTCTCGTGTTGCCGGCCGCAACTTTTGGTCCAGCTTTGGGAGCCACGCATGTTTTGGTCAACACCAGGAGTCTCTGTAGGCAATCAAACTTCGCGCTCCACACAAGAGAACGAACTTGACGCTCCTCTCATGAACTTGGCGCTCCTCCCTAAACTTCAAGCGGCTCATAATGCCAGATGCTACTCCCTAAACTTGACGCTCCGCTGTGAACTTGCGCTGGTGAGTAAAACTTTGCGCTCCACCAAAAAACTTGGCGCGCCACCGAAAACATGGCGCTCCACAAAAAAACTTGCAGCGCCACAAAAATAAATCGAATAAACATCGCGCGCCACCCAAAACTTGGAGCGCCACCGAAAAGGGGGTTGCACAACGAGCGCCACAGACCGCTCCGCTCTCAACTACTGACCGCTCCGCTAATCCTACAGGTATCGTATATCACTCATACGCCATTAAAATACGTTGTACGGTATGCTACAATGCATTAGAGTAACATCATTAGTCAATGTCGGAATTTGTGACAGTTCTTAATTCTGCAGTGAGTCTCCCAAACCTGAATCCCCAATGTCTCACTGTCAGGGTTGGATTTAAAAAAAAGTAAAAATTTTTTTGTAAAAAAAATTTTTAAAAAAAAAAAGTTGGGCACTTTTTTTATTTTAAAAAGTAAGACCACTTTTTTTATTATTTTTTCACTTTTTTTCGTTATTTTCTGACTTTTTTAAGGTAAAAAGGCATTTTTTCATGTGTTTTAGTGCCCATGTTTCTCAAAAAATTGCCTGCGGCGCTTATATTTCAGTTTGAAATGGTGTTGTGATGGACTCATACAGCTCCCAGACATCCCAACAACAGCTGCATGTATAATATAGGACACCCCATACCGTATACTGTACAGTTATTGAGCGTGTCGTAGGCTATCCACACACTCCACGTTGCTCGCCTGTTTGCAGTTATGTGGATTAGCTATTTGTTGCTTTTGTGACACCAAGTGATTATGGTGTGAGTCTTTATCTCTCTTCAAATTTATCCCCAAATTCACAAACAGGAGGTTGGTCTTCCCTTTGTCACATACAGTATGCATACCCACATTACACACACATTACCTTCGAATTTCTCAAAGCCATGACCAAAAGGGATTAGATCGCAGGTGATTACGTAAACATGCAAGTCAGTGGAAAAGTTTTCTTTTGTGTCCCTCAAAACATACCTTACTAACATGATTTAAGAAATTTGATTCCTCAAGAAACCAATTTTTTGGGGGTCCGGAATAAAAAAAAGTGATTTTTAAAAAAAAATTTAAATAGTTTTTTTTTAAAAAAGTTCGATAATAAAAAAAAATTTTTAATCCAACCCTGCTCACTGTTGTCTTTATCTGTTGTTGTATATGGGATTAGGTTACTGCGATGTAATACGAAGACTAAAGGAAAAGAGAGAAAGCATACGCAAAATAAGCTGGTCATGCCCCAATGTATGTCGGCATTTTTTGACAAAATTTTTCATAAATTGGATCATAAAATTTTTTTTTCGAATTTAGAAGGTATCCCATCTGTCGGCCTGGATAGCCCAAAAAGTGGCGCAACTTACTGCATAATCCGTTTGGTCAGGCTACGTTGATACTTTTTGCTGAGTCACGAAATTCTTGAAAGGTAGACCCAGTCTCATGCCCTGAAACGTAAGTGCGTGATTATCGCCAGTAAAAGTGTTTGCCAGCTCAATTTTCATCGCGATTCAAATTCTATGGTCCTATACACATCGTATGCATCAGTTGAGTACAGCGGCACATGAAAACGCACTCGTCAGATAACATGCGCCATGTTCACCAGTGCGCAATCAACCAGCACGGTCAAACCGTAGCCATTGTGTGGCTCCGCATTTTCACAAGTCGGCGTATTTTGTCACTGCATACGTGCAGGTACTTTAATAAAGATCTAAACTGTTAATATGCAAAATGCTGCTAGCAACAGACGCGTAACTTTTCTTTTACGCTCTGCGCATTTTGGGCTTGGGGTATTGGTGCGTTAAAGATAGGCGAAATGGGTGTGTTGCGCGCACACGAATAACGCGCGCCCGTAGCTGCTTGTGTTTTGTGAAGTCCCCATCTCATTTAAAACTGCCTGAAGAATAATTTAGCAACTTTTCAGTTTTTAGTAACAGACCGATTAATAATGGCAGACACGAAAAGACAAAAAACGCGAAAAATGGCATTTTTTGACAAAATTTTTCATACATTGGATCATAGGAAAAAATTTTTCGGATTTACAAGGTATCCCATCTGTCGGCCTAGATAGCCCAAAAAGTGGCGCAACTGACTGCATAATCCGTTTGGTCAGGCTACGTTGATACTTTTTGCTGAGTCACGAAATTCTTGAAAAGTAGACCCAGTCATGCCCTGAAACATAAGTGCGTGATTATCGCCAGTAAAAGTGTTTTCCAGCACAATTTACATCGCGATTCAAATTATATGGTCCTATACACATCGTATGCATCATTAAAGCACTGCGGCACATGAAAACGCACTCGTCAGATAACATGCGCCATGTTCACCAGTGCGCAATCAACGAGCACGGTCAAACCGTAGCCATTGTGTGGCTCCGCATTTTCACAAGTCTGCGTATTTTGTCACTGTATACGTGCAGATACTTTAGTAATGATCTAAACTGTTAATATGCAAACTGCTGCTAGCAACAGACGCGTAACTTTTCTTTTACGCTCTGCTCATTTTGGGCTTGGGGTATTGGTGCGTTAAAAATAGGCGAAATGGGTGTGTTGCGCGCACACGAATAACGCGCGGCTGCGTGGCTGCTTGTGTTTTGTGAAGTTCCCATCTCATTTAAAACTGTCCGAAGAATAATTTAGCAACTTTTCAGTTTTTAGTAACAGACCGATTAATAATGGCAGACACGAAAAGACAAAAAAACGCGAAAAAACGGCATTTTTTGACAAATTTTTTCATAAATTGGATCATAGAAAAAAATTTTTCGGATTTACAAGGTATCCCATCTGTCGGCCTAGATAGCCCGATAGGTGGTGCAAATAACTGCATAAGCCGTTTGGTCAGGCTAGGTTGATACTTTTTTCATTTAGCACTTCTTTAGTGTCCTTTGGTGCACAAGGTTGACGGCAATAAATTACGAATTTCACGAAAACGAAAACCAATCCGATTATGTTTCGGTATGATGCATGTAGCCTATAACTAGCTTCTATTGCATGACAAACAGTAATCTACTATTTCGAAACGTGCGCTTGCAATGCGGCCAAATGTGCAATGTTGCCAAAATGTCAAAAATGTCGACCAGTGCACCTGTTTGAACCTGTATCTACAAAACGGTTCGGGATGTGCAACTCAAAATTGGGATTTGGGAGGTTCAATGTATGGCCAATCTAATGAGCAAATAAAATTATGGGGTCAAAATTTTTCCGGAACGGCTTCTATGGAAAGCGGGTGACCACTACCTGCCCACGCTCTTAAACTTTTTTTCAAGATGTTCATTTCTAGTCATTTCATTTCACTGCAAAAAACGCGTGTTTATGATGGATTGTTGGATAAAATGTTGCGGTATACATGAATATTACGTTTATTTGTGACGTTCTGCCACGCCACCGTTATCTGTGGCCTAACCGGTTCGAGACCGAAACCTGGTTTTGGAACAGTGTTCATTTCATATTTTCTTTCTTGCTGATAAATGAGTACCAATCATTTCTTGAGTTCTTGCTGTTTGACATAATAATGCCCGAGTTGCAATCATCGGACGGGCTATCCTTTTCTTCAGAGCAGAGCCATGTCGGGGCCACTGAGAAAAAACAACAAACCCCAAACCTTCTGGAATCCTAATGGTGCTGGCCGATATAGTGTCGACGCAATTCACAAGTGTTTTAATCAAACAACCGTACCAGGGAAAGAAACGCCGCTTTTCACATGCAAACACTGCGGGTCAAAGAGTCACTGGAGCTTGTACTATCGCTTCAAGCACGTGATACAGGACTGCAGTAGACAATTTCGTCAAACTGACGAGTATCGGAAAATGTCAAAGGCAACTCATCAGCGCAGCGAGCTTCAGTTTTGAAGTACATCAAGATCTTTGACGACAAACGCAAAGCCGCTGCACGCCGCCAATCCACTCAAGATGTGGAGCAAGCAGCGGAGGAAGATGATATGGATACCAGCACGAACATGCCAAGCACGAGCGGTCGCGGTGTTGTGGGTGGGGAACGGCAAGCGCTCTTGGACGGTGGTTCACCGGAGGCTATTGAACTGACGCAGGTAGCATAGCGTTGTTCATGGTGTTTTCTAACTCTTTGCAATGTTGGTAATTTTCGTGTGTACTAGCTGCATTTTATTTTCAATCGATGGTGTATCGGTTTCCCGATCCGATCGCCAAGTCCGTTGGATCTGATGTGCCGTTGTGGTCGACGTACACCGACATATTTGGACCAGATTTCCTCGTGAACTGCGGCCATGAGCAACCGTGCGGTGCTATTCCGTCTGAGGACGCAGGGTTTGAGGTGCCCGACTACCTGTGGAATGAGGATGATGATGAGTGATAGTTGGTGGGGCGTGGATCTGATAGTTGGTGGGGTGGTTATGTGAAAGGCGCGATTTTTATTTTTGGCTGGTTAGTTCCTTACAGACTGGCAAAACAAAAACAAGCGAGCCAATAACCACGTTTCCTCCTATTTCCGTGAAATCATATTATTAGTTATGCTGATCACCAAGTTTGATATCGCAGGCTTCATATTTCGTTGTGACCGACCGGTCGTGCTTTCCGTCAAAAAAATTTTGCTGTGCATTTTCTCACTGTGCGTTCATTATATTTGTCAACTTCTCTCTCCCTTTGTACTTAATTTGCCTTTGTTTGCTGATTGTCGTGTTTTGTGCGTTTGTTTACGTTTGCTTTTGTCGAGCTACTTGCTTCTATATTATTCTGATTTCTAATGAAAAAATGTGCACATTCAAGTGGCTACCAGATTTTTGTCCCAAGGAACACTGAAGAACTCAAGAAAAGTGAAGGAAAACTGCCACGCACAACTCGTTTTCTTGCTCAGAATTAGTCTTTTTGCTCACAATCAGGTATTCAAAAGCAATAGACACAACCGAACAACTCAAACTGCAAAGTCAAAAAAATTTTCTCCGACTTTCTGGGAATTTTAAAAAAAACGATTTTTTAGAAAAAAACGTTTTTTGCCCAACCCTGGTTACAGCATCGATAAGTGGACCAACGTGGTCCTGGACACACTTCGGATGGTATCCAGAATCTCATAGATCGCTTGGCCCTTCGGAAACACATGAAAGGTTCGCGCACTTCGAAGTCATGGGTGTCTGGCTGGATTGGATGTTTTTGAGGGTTTGCAAGTTCACAATGAAACGATGTGACCAGGTAATGTACGATAGCCCCCTGCCGTTCGCTGTTTGATGTGCAATGTCTTTGCAGTGGCTTTGCTTGTACGTGTCGTGTACGCGTGTAATGGTCTGAGCTACACATCCACCCTCGTGTGCTCAAGACCATCACACAAGCACAACCCCAATGGTTCAGTACGGTTCAAAACAACATAATTTTATTCTGATCCAGAGCACGAATGCATGTGCAGTGCCGTGGTAAAACAACCAATACACGGCATGAGGGCATAAATACATAGCAATTTTCGAAAAAAAGTGACAGCAAATTGGCAAATTTTATGGAGTAACTCGTAATTTCACTCTGTCCATCATAAGGTGCAAAACAAGTGATTTCAATTAGGCTTGCTTTTCAAATCTCAAAGCGGCAGATCGGTGAAGGGGCAAGAAGACATATCAAGCAAGTAAATGACAGCCACAATCGGAATTTCCAAAGTGTCTTTCGAATCCAGTGCACGCTTGTTGTATCAAACTCGTTTTTATCCGGTGCTTGTTTATAACTGGACGATTTTAAGCTAAATGCCATAGAAAATAGGGATAATTTGGTGTTTCACACCCCAACCAAACGTCAACAAGTCCACTCGAGGGGCACCCATTGTGGTTGAGTGTCCAAGCGTCTGAGTACGTCGCACAGTTCGCGAAATGCAAACTCAAGATTGCCATTCACAAGCACGTAATCGAATAAATGACCGTAGTTCTGTTCGAGATGGCCGGCCGATCGCAACATCGATTTCAGCTCGTCATCGCTAAATCCACGAGAATACGAACCGTCCTTGATTAGACTCCGGGCGCGTGCCGTTGAGCGCGTCTCCTGTGCACGACAATCCGCAAAATTATGCTGTTAGTTGATTGGTACACGTACAACGCTGTTGGGCCTGGGCGTGCCTCATTATGACGAATGTTCACGGAGGTTGTCGATTCGCCATCTTTCACGCATTTATGATCAGACAGCAGTCATACACAGTCCAACCCCTATTCCATGGAATTGTTGTATTCTAAAGCGATATCAAACTTGGTAATTCCAGTCTTGCCTTCTTGTATTGTCGACCGATCGAGGCAAGACTGGACACCGGACCAACAACTAAAACATGTGTGCAGTAACACTACGCCAATAAGAGGCCGCTTTCGGAGGTGGCAGATCAGTGAAACATTCATACGTGGCTGCTGATTTGGGAAATCTTGCGCGTTGTAGAATACAACGTGGTGCATGAGGATTTTCTCTTTCTATTCGTTTCGCCAGCACGCCATCTCCGAAATCGTGTTCGTTTTGGCGTAGTTTGCCTTTACGTACATACGGTATAATACAAGTCACACATGGTCTCACCTTCAACGTCGGGAATGGCGGTGGTTTGACGAAGACAATGTACGGCCGGATCGCAGCCGTGCGCAACAGTCTGAGTGCTTGTGGATGTGGCGTGAGTACGGGCGTGCGACCCTGTTCCATCAAGGACAACACCGTGTCCGACAGAGTGCCATAGATGTTGCCCTTGTACTCGCCGTACTCGATGAATCGACCTTGTTTGATCCAAGATTCCATTTGCGAACGCAATGCGAAATGATAGTCGACACCATCAACCTGCAGTGAAACATCAGGTGTTGGTAGCTGAGTAATTGGCTGGAATTCACAAAATAAAGACAAGCTCACCGTCAAAGTTCAGCGTCAGATGTTTCGGCGTCACGCTGGCTCGTCAATTTTCTAAACGAAGGGTCAACTTTGACACATTATTGTGCATGATTGGATGCGTTTCTCGGGATACTGTTATTTTAAGGACATAGCACAAGCGTTTTAGCAGATTATTTCTGAGTTATAATAATTTCTGACTAATGGTATTGAAATAATGTGGCGATCATTGACCGCAGTCAAAATTTTTTGCACCCCTGTTGGTGATCGTCCGTTCATTTCTTTGCCTCTTTTCAGAAATTATTGAAACTCAGAAATACTCTCACAAAATGCTTCTGTTACATCCCTATAATAATATCTTGGCTAAGATAAGCATCCTTACACAATAATGCGTCAAAGTTGACCCTTCGTTTAGAAAATCGCGTCTGCTGCACGAGCCAGCGTGACGCCGAAACATCTGACGTTGAACTTTGACGTTGAGCTTGACTTTGTTTTGTGAATTCCACCCTTGTCCACGACACTGCGATTTGCGATTCATCCAGTGAGAAAAACGACGTACCAGGCGGTAACACTAGATTTGTATGTGTAACATATCGACTGCGTTTATGATTGTGCATCTGAGTCGTATCTTTCCACCAGAATCCCGTGAAACATCAGCCACACGCCCACCTCAGCGGTTTTCGGCGGTCGACTTGTATGGGGCACGGTGCTGCCGAATCGGTCCGAGTCCAACATCAACAATCGACGTTGCAGCTCGTTGCGTCCCACGCCCGGCGGACCAATCAACACAACCGGACGGACCAGATCTGAGTAACAAAGGGTGACGTCAGCAATCGTTGGTCTCTCGCGAATAATTTCCTACCGATATGTATGCATGCACTTTGTTGACTCCCACGGATACCAGCACGAGTCTGGTCACATGACCGTTGTTGACGGCGGACGGGCAATTGAGCAAAGCACATTTGAGCAAGACCACTTTAAGCAAGTGAAAAAGAGCAGAGTCCAAAAAAGAGAACCTAAAAACGAATAGGCCTAAGCCTAAGCCTAATCCCAAACACAAAACTAATCTTAAGTGTAAGCCCAAGCCTAAGCCTAAGCCTGATATCAAAATCAGCCTAAGCCTAAGCCATTGGAACAAAATAAGTGCTCTGCTATTTTGGCCCTGCTCTTTTTCACTTGCTCAAAGTGGTCTTGCTCAAATGCGCTTTGCTCAATTGCCCGGCCACCTTGTTGACACGTTGAATATTCAAAACATTCCTGAAAATTCTTAACTTGACTGGCGGCAAAATCTGTTTCCTGCAATTCTGAAAAAAATTGCCCCCTTATCGACTTTACAACTTGACAACTCAAATTATTCGAATCTCCTCATGTCAAAAAGCCACTTGACCATACTCTGGCGAGACCCGGTCAGCCCGGCGGTGACGCTGTTATGCGAACGTGGACTCAACTGACCTGGTCTGGGATACAGCAATGCCACATCTTCATATGCCTGATTGAGCAAGGTGGCACTGTTCTGACTAAGTTCCGGCTGCGATCCGTTGGTGTCGTACATGAGACGTCGGACACGACGACCTGCTTGCGCATCAGGGTCATGTTGGGTACACACATGGGACTGGGGGCAATGAAACATCAGCTGACCTCCATGACTGCCGCTGCTTGAATCCAATGTTGCATCGCCCACGCCTGACGTGTTGTTAGCGCGATAGTGATGGGCTGCACGACGATCCTGCAATATTGCGTAAATCAATGGTCGATGCAAACGACACACCAAACATTTGGTTACAGCTAATTGAGATACACATGAGTGTCCCACACCTGCAGCCATCGACTTGGTATGAGTCCGACCCTGGTCTCATCATCGTTGACGTGCCTCGCATTCGGCAAACATCTGAGTCCACAATTGAGTTCGCGTGTCGCCTGCCACCAATTGTTGTCAGTGTCACAGTCAACAAGTTCGAGAATGTCGCCCTTGTGGAATGCCAACGCCGCCTCGGGACACGGATGCATCGCGTCGTCCATCGGCTTGTAGTCGAACAGCGCGCGCACGCGCCGATTAGATGTCGAACGTACGTCGGCCTGCAAACCAAGACACAGTGGAGCCTCTTTATTGTGATCGTCGTCATCCCTCTAACAATTCAACTTGAAGAGTGGCCACAATTTCTGGTGACACGAAAAAATGCGTCGTGTCTGAAAACGAGATCACTAAACGTATACCTGTGCACACGTCTGGGCGTCGGCATAGCTGCATTCGGCGTCATCGGCAGGCACGAGTTTGAACGTGACCGTACGATTGTTGGTTGCCAACAGCTGCACAATGTCGACCGGTGCTTTGCCCGTCACACACACCCCGTTCACTTCGACCACTCGGTCACCGACCTGCAATGACATCGACTGTGCTCGGGTAGTCAACGAAGCACGAGCTTTCAGGCACTGCACAGAATGGTGTGAATTTTCACAAGTCAATTTTGACGAACAGACGAGCTAGTAATCTTTGTGTGTGCACACAATTCAAGCCTACTAGCTGTAGGTACGTGAACTGCTGATCGATTGAGATACGTATTTGAATCAGATTCGGAATCGGGTGGGTCTGTTCTACACAAAATTGGGATTCTTTGCGGGATCTCGTCAATTCTGCCATGATTCCTAGGTTCTAACCGAATTACATCATTGAACAAGCATCGACCCTTGACTGACTGCATTAACCATGCGTGGGCAGGGTTGGGTTAAAAAAAAAAGTAAAAATTTTTTTGTAAAAAAAAAAATTTTTTTTTAAAAAAAAAGTTCGCCACTTTTTCGGTTTTTAAAAATTAGAAAAGTAAGTTCACTTTTTTTTATTATTTCACAACTTTTTTTTTATTATTTCCCCCCTTTTTGTGGTGAAAATGCATGTTTTTATGCATGTTTCTGCTTGTTTTTCTCAAAAAATCGCCTGCGGCGCTTGTATTTCGCATCTGTACAATGTCATTACAACATTAGACAGTCCGTGGCTCTACTAAACAACCTGAGCAGCCGTCATTATGTGCGCATTCAGTTATTCTAGGAAGTCAAATCTGCTTGAAGTCCAAAATTATCGTTCCAACACCGCGGGTTATGCCGCTATTTTCATGTAACTTTGCTTAAAAAATGTGCCAATCATTTACCTTTCCCGTGACATCACTTTCCCTTCACTTTTTATACTACAATCTACAGATGTTGGTACATATGGTGGACAGGCTATCCCCAACGCGCATTGTCACGTTATCTGGCTCATTGTAAAAAATATAACCTCGCTACTGCCCGTTTGTGAACACAACTGGTCGGTGTGAACTATTCCTATATTCGCAAGTGCAATCAAATATACTTACAAAAATTTTCGACAATTTTTCACGTTGGGAACCGAAATTTTTGTGGTCCGGAATAAAAAAAAGTAAATCTTAAAAAAAATTTTTTAAAAATTCAAAAAAGTTAAAAAAAAGTTCGATAATAAAAAATTTTTTTAATCCAACCCTGTGTGTGGGTGTGTGTACCTGAATGCAAGCGGATCGATCGGCCACGCCGCCCTTGATGACCCTGGCAATGACGACCGTGCCATCGGATTCACATTTGATGGTGGCACCCAACGGTTCGTTGTTGCGCACAAGACGGACGATCTTCATTGCGACGCCCTCGTCCTCGTCCACCTCGTGCGGAATGTCGGGCAGACACGGCTCGAATCGTCTGCAAGCACAAACATTGAGCGTTGGGTCGTGCAACTTGACGTGACATCGCCATTCTCACAACGATAAATATGTATGTAAGATTGAGGTCAACTGCTGCCGTTTCACCAGATCATCAAAGTTTCAGCTTGCCAAATTGGGCCACGACACTAAATGACGACCGTGCCATACCTGTTTGCAATGTCGTCGTACGCTTTGGCCATTGCCGACCACCGACCCTGGCCTAGAATATGCGCCAATTTGTCACAAACGGCCCTTGTTTCGTTGTCTTTCTGCTTTTTGGCCATTGATTTAAAAATGATCACGATTTCATTGATTGAGCCGGTCAGATCCAGTGTCAACGGTTTTGCGGCGTACAACTGGTGCGCGCTGACCAGTTCATGAAGTTGGATCAATGCCTGCGAGCACACACGACAAAGTACGTTGAGTGCGACTGTTTTGCAAAATTGAACAAAAATATTGAGCTAAGATTTGTGCACCTGCATGTTCGTTTTCCTGATGTTGTCAAACGTGAGGTTGTTGTTGACCCGTTTCGATTCGACCGATTTGATGGATACACTGCCATTGGCGATGTTGCCATTGCTGTTGCTGCTGTTAGCGTCCGCTGCACAACACAAGCAAATGCGCAATATTGGACAGGGAATTGCGCCAAGGGGGCTCTAAAGCACAAAACACCCGCTCACAAATGTATACCTAGTCCTGACTGCAGCACAGCCTGCAACGCCTGACAGAATCGCTCTGTCGTGTTCGTGTCAGCATCGCCCTCTCCCGATGACAATTCCTGTTTCTGCCCGTTTTCGCTGGCCATTTTGCCTTTGATCCGATGTCGGTCACATTTTGCAATGTGTTCGCCAACGCTTTCACGCTGTTCTCTCTGTGCTCTGACTTTAAAGCTGGCTTGCCGGGAGCTCACACTAAAAAGAAAAATAAAAATAACCATACAATTGTACACAAAATAACACAAAATGTTTCAAGGAACGCTGGTTTGCGCGTGTGTTTCCCAGACCGGACACAGACACCCACAGCCACAACACAAGTGCGCGCGTCTGGTGTCCGACAAAGAAGGCAAAGCACGCGCATCTGCTTGGGGGCGGTTTGGGAATGCGAAGCAAAAGCTGTATTTTGGGCAAAACAACGAAGGCTGCTGGTGCTGAACATGGAAAGTCAATGAGAGTCAAGTCGCAATGAGCACTGGCTGGCTTGGTTGGGGAACCGAACCAGATAAACAGCCAGCTGTATGGCATGATGAGTCATTCACTTTATCGAGCATGACATGGCTGGTGCGGTACACAACACGAAAGCTGGTGCACACAATTCGCTCTTCCGGCTCAAGAAGAAAATACCAAATGTGGCACCTTGTTATTATCGGGCTTGCTGCATTCTGGCAATTCAATGGACACACTCCAGCAGACAAGACCCGCAACCGAAAAGTGGACGGGGACAAGAGGGCGGTCATCATTGTGCCTGTGGTTTTGTGCAGATTGTTTGTGCTCAGAGATAAAACTGCATAATCTCATTTGCATTGCTATGAGTGTGAACGTGTTGGTTCATGTTCGCGAAGCAATCCGGGAGCTACACGAAAGTATTTCCGACATGATTTCTTGTGCTGGTGTTCAACAAACATACAAGTACATGTAGCTGGAACATCAGATCACGTTTATTACGTGAGAAGAAAAAGTTGACTAGAATTGTCTTCGCACGAGATTTCAGCAAACGAAAGTACTGATCAAAATACAGAATGGGAAGATACATTATGGATGCAAGAACGCTATACAAAAGCAGAACACTGGTAATATCAAGAAGAAACTCATGAAAGTAAAACGGAGAAAACAGACATGGGAAAACTGAGAGAAACACGTCAAACGTTCTGTTCTGAATTGAAACTAAAATTTCCGAATCATTCACAGTCTTATCCACTTCCGCATGCTCAGTAGGTATGTAAGTACTTGCTAGTTTGCAGTCCGTATATCCGAACTCATCGCGCACACACAACAACATCGACGACCCAGTCATAACTCTGGATCCAATATTTCAAACTCGTCGTCCTTTTTGTTCGTTGTTTCCGTCCGTCTGGCCGTTCGCGGACTGTTCGTCGTTTTCGTCGTGTTCTTGCCCTTTCTGTACGCGGCCAGTAATGTTTCACTCCACGATGCTGTATTGCTGCGATCGGTGCACGAACTGCGTTCGATATTGAACGGACGAGTACTATTTGAATTGCCGCCAGTTTTGACGAACGTTGCTCTGTTCGGCGAAGGCGCACGGATGGTCAGATCGAGTTGCTCTGTTCGGCGAAGGCGCACGGATGGTCAGATCGGTGGCGTGTAAGGTCCTGGTTGGAGTCGGGTTGCGCCGCTGATGTCTCAACGCAGAACTGGTTACCGGCACAAAACAGGTACTTATACAACACAAAATGTGACATTGACATTTTCGCACCCGCGAGGCCCAAATTTCATTGAAAATGCGTCCAGTATGTTCAGTACATGACGAGCGAAGCGCACGCACTGCACTGACTTCTTGGACAGACCGAAATCACCTGTTGCGTACAAAAGCACAAAAATAGGTACAGCAACAACAAAACTGGACTCACCGGTCCAATAAAGCGGTTTTTGACACTTGTGGTCACCGTTTCGTAGCAGTCCCATGCCCAATGTCCCGGATAATCGAGTTGCGCTTCGTTGGTCGTGCCCCACCGATCGCCGCCCTTGGGTGTCATGTCGCCGATGCCCGAACCGTGCTTTCTGTCTGATGCCATCAATCTGCACTGCTCATTCCCTGGGAAGGGTTACACGTGGTAACTGTTGTTCCATTTGGCCATGCGGAATATAGTCCAGCAACAGCTAACGCAGAATTTATGGCAGCCACACTGCCTGGTTGGTAAAGCGGAAAATCCAGTGATAAGCTTGCCCGGTTTTAGACCGGAAGTTCGCAGACATTTTTTCTTTTTCTTTTCTTTCTTGTTCTTCCCGTTCAGACTCGGCTTATTCAACGCTTCGGTGCCTTCAAAAAGTTTTTTTTAATTTTTGGCTGGCAGTCACACAAAATGATTGCCTCTTCTGTGTCGTTATGCAGAAAAATTCATCCTTTGGCCACTTCTTTTTCTCTTTCTTTCTTTCGCGATTTTTTGCTTGCTACCGTAACCCTCATCGAACCATTCCAATTTTCATGTCTGAAGCGAGCGCGCACGTTTTCCGCTTTACGGATCAGGCAATTTGACTGCCATAAATTCTGCGTTAGTTATTGTCGGACTATAGGCATAACCGGATGAGTACTTTTCGACGAATGTTTCAATCGTGGTGCACACAGTGCATTGCATTGGTGTCATATTCCTTGCTATTTCTTTTTGACTAACACGGAAATTTTTTTCATTCCTCAACCAGATAAACGGTGGGCAGAAAATAAAAATGGGAACAGCTAGCATTATGTCCGCACCAAATTGTGAAACTTCAGCTGAACCACTTATTGTGGCAACTCAAGCCGTGTTGCACTCAGGGTTGGGCAAAAAAAACGACGGCGTTGTTCCTTAAAAAACGAAGTTTTTTAAATAAAAACGCCTGAGTCGTTTTTTTAAATCCTGAATTTCCTTGATTTTTCCTGATTTTTTAGGGAAAGTACCCTGATTTTCATGGAAAATCAGTTTTTTGTCCCATTTTTTTCAAAAAATTTTCTGACAAAGTTTTACTTTGTCGAGATACGTCGATATACGGAGTTTGACTTTCAATGATGATGCCGGCCAAAGTTGGTCCCATAATTCGGGTCTGATGTGGGATGTTAACAACTCGCCAGAAAAGGGTTGAAACTCGTTTATTTTGCCTCAGAACACATAGAATTACTTCATTTAACCACGTTTTCTTCCCAACATGAGCCTTTTCCAACATGGACATTGAGCATGGGACTGCTACGAAACGGTGGCCACAAGTGTCAAAAAACCGCTTTATTGGACCGGTGAGGGCAGTTTTCTTGTTGATGTACCTATTTTTGTGCTCTTGCACAGAACAGGTGATTTCGGTCTGTCAGCAGTGTGTGCGCTTCGCTCGTCATGTACTGAATATGTATAGTCCAGCCATACGAACTTATGAGACGACTTTTTTTGAAGTTGACTTGTGGAGATCCAATAATGTTCCGGTTCCACGTATTTCGGAAATTAAAGAAAGAGAAACGCGCGTATTTTTTAAAAAACACGCTCTCCACCTCGGTGCGTAAATTCCCTTTTGACTCAAAAAACATTTGTGTTGAACAACGTTGCTGTTCGCGTAAGCAACAAATTGAGGTCAGCAAGCTGGAACTTGTCATCATCTCTCTCGGCCCAATCTCTTTCTTTTGTTTACTAAAACACGTGTAACCAGCGCATTTTTGAATCTGGCCAAGCAAGCTTTAAAAAAAGTGATCTCGTCGTTGGACTATAATTCACTTGACTGAACAATTTTAAGGTGAGCCATTGGGGTTGCCTAAGATTAAATAAGTCGGGGGAATTGCAAAAACAGAGACAAATATAAATATGCGCGCGTGATTTAATTTCTCTTCAATTTCGTTTTTCATTCTTGTCAACAGCAAGATCTAGCCAGCAATTCTGTTATAGCAACATTCTTGCTAACAAAATTTGCGGGAAGTCGGCCAACGTGTACGGGGGGACAAGAGGTACAGACCGGCAACGTGTACCGGCGACGTGTACGGTAAAATAAACATATAGGGGCAACGTGTACGGTTCAAAGGGCAACGTGTACGGTTCTCAAAAATTACAAGTTCTGTATTCGCGCATAACTGTGCCACGCATGAAAATGGCGCCTGAATCGGCTGTTTGGTACTATACGTGTATCTCCAGCAAGCCAAATGTAAGCGAATGGCAGAAATGAATGCGCAAATAAACGCGTATGGTTACGAAGTCACATTGTTTTTGTTCATCGGACATGAGCTTTCTACTCTTACTAATACGTTGGTCTCTACTAATACGTTGGTCTCTACTAATACGTTGGTCTCTACTAATACGTTGGTCTCTACTAATATGTTGGTCTCTACTAATACGTTGGTCTCTACTAATAACGTTGGTCTCTACTAATACGTTGGTCTCTACTAATACGTTGGTCTCTACTAATAACGTTGGTCTCTACTAATACGTTGGTCTCTACTAATACGTTGGTCTCTACTAATACGTTGGTCTCTACTAATATGTTGGTCTCCACGAATATGTTGGTCTCTACTAATACGTTGGTCTCTACTAATACGTTGGTCTCTACAAATACGTTGGTCTCTACTAATACGTTGGTCTCTACTAATACGTTGGTCTCTGCTAATACGTTGGCTCTTACTAATAAGTTGGTCTCTACTAGTACGTTGGTCTCTACTAATACGTTGGTCTCTACTAATACGTTGGTTTCTTACTGATTTGGTGTTTAGATGCATAATGATTCCTCACTTCGTGTGCACACATAATGTCAAAAATGTACGTTTTGGTACATATTTAGGGAATTCTATGTCTTGAGGTTGGAAAACTTTAAAAAAAAACGTTTTTCAGAAAAAAAGAAAAATTTGGAAAAAACTTTTTTATATCTCTGGTTTTTCGTACCTGAATGATCAGAATCGGTCCACAGAGGTGCGCAGTAGGCCATATCTTGAGCAAGATAGTGTGCAAATGAGACACAAACTCTATGTGCATGCATGTCATTATATTGACATGCCATGCACATTGCCTCACACGCGACTGGACAACAGATAAAGAAGAGTGAAGACACCAAATATTGAACCCTCCGCGCAAACATGGGCGCCTGTCGCATCGAAGCTTTGGAGCAATCTGAATGTGGAGCGACAGGAGTGCACTCAAATAGGGCCTCACTGAGATTGGCTGCAATTCTGTTGCTGACGGTGATAAGTCCTTTGGACGTCAGGATAACTTAGGAGAAATCGCTGAACTATGAATTGTTAGTTAATGGATTATCACGTAATCTCTCCTATGTGTGTTCAGTTTACGGAGCTCAGATCTATAAAAAAATTTCTAATTTCGCTGCCTCATGCATTTTTACAGACGCAGGGAAACTCCCGTTCGAAGTCGAGGCTGGCAAAGCACTCATGCGTGGCACATTTATGCCCAAATAGAACTTTTAATTCTTGAGAACAGTTTACGTGGCCCTTTGAACCGTACACGTTGCCCCCATTATTTTTCCCTCACCATACACGTTGCCGGTCCGCACACCTTGTAACACCGTATACGTTGGCCAAGCACAGACATAACAGTTACTGACTGCTTTATTCCAATTCAAACCTCGCCGCTGTCCAGTGGTGATTAGTTGCAGGGTTGGAAAAAAGATTTTTACGAGTTTTTTCTAAAAATTTTCGTACATCAAATTTTTTTAAAAAGTCTTAAATTCGGGGCAATTGGACCAAATTTGCCCAAAAACGCGCAAAAAACGCGAAAAGAAGCATCTTTATTTGACAATTCGCTTTTGTGACATGGTTTGCATCACTTATAAAGGGTGTTTACGTCATATCGGTGAGAAAAAGTCTGTGCTTGATATGGATCGATGATTGTTGCTCTATGGTATCAGACACAACAGTTTGTGGTCGAATATGCAAGATTGCTCATAAACGACACAGGATTCAGACAAAGCTGTAGAAACACTTGTCCCTGAATCAGTTGCATATCTGAATGACCCGTTTGGGGTATGATGACACCGAAGTGTCTTGCAGGTACACATGCACATTGTCTCATGTATCACGGGAAGGTATAATAACATCATTTGGGGCATCTTAGCTACTAAATACATACCCAAAAGTGCTTTTGTGAAGAAAATTTTGCGACTTTTGAGAAAAAAATGACAAAAAATAACCCCTAGAAAGGGCATTTATGGACGTACTGTATTAGAATATTTTGTTCCCGGAAAACTCCAAAAAATTTGTAAATTTTTTTTCAAAACCTTCTTCTGAGAAAAATTTTTTTTAATTTTTTGTCCAGCCCTGATAGTTGTTCTGCAGTTCCGGGTGCAATGTCAGTATAAATGGCGAAGCCATGCGCACGCCGCTTTCAGCCTAAAATAGCGCCCGGTACTGTACATAGCGACCACAACATGCAACACTTTTTTTAATCTTTTTACATAAGCCATAATCGCAATCACGGCCCTCCAAAGGCTTACTTCAGGTTGCATAAATCCACCAACCAACCAATTAAAAATCATGCGTCCATCGACGTTGGCGGCTGCGCTGTGCGTGATCTGTGCTCTGACGGTGATGTGTCACTGTGATGCCGATGATTTTGGCGCCAAAAGCGGCCCAACAAAATTTGAAATGCCGCATGTATTCGAATCGTACGACCAGATGTTGCTGTACATCTTGGAGCATTGTGATTTGATCAAGCAAGTTCTGCCGAGGGATAATATTTGGCGATTGATATGTGAACATCGGATTAACCGCTTTCGGTTCGGTCGGCGCCGTTAGATCGGAGCTAGCATGGT
>JASAMV010007747.1:0-11323 GCA_030248065.1 Rhynchonema sp. JSB1_4 | reverse complement strand
GGATACCGCGACGATTGAAGTTGACAACAAGTTGAGTCCGGTCTCAGTTGGCGACATCAATTGGTACATATACATAAGCAGCTGTTTTGTATATATGGGAACCGTCAGTCTTGGCAGGAACACACGAACACTAGACGACACGTAATGCCCCAAGCATAACCGTATGTTTACGGTCACATTGCGCCAGTTGCTAAGGGTGACATGGTCTTACAGGTACATTGGTAACTATTAACGTAATCCACTGTTGTTGCTTGTTAGCTTATCGAGTAAATCCTAAATTTAGCAGTTTTAGCTCCAGTGATGACGGCAAGCAAAGATTACCAACAAAGCCACAAGCGTTGACATGCGTCATTCGATAAAAAATGGGTATTCAATACCGGAAAAGTTCGATTAAGCCCACCTGGTGGGGGCGGTTTTTTTCGAACAAACGTCTGGAACCGAAAGATTTTAGTTCAGATCAGCTACAACCCTCAGGAAACTTCACAATGAGTCTCCAGTGGGGTTCTCACGAAACATTTTCTGCTGAAAATAATCTAGCGTTGCTGCGGGTTCGAAACATTTTGTGGACAGCATGCTTTCTATGCGATCGCGCAACGCAACGTCACTGCCCCGTCACTTTCCCGCTTTGCGATTTGACCAATTCTTATAAAGACGGCTTACTGTGATGACTCAGATTTTTTGTCGAGAGTAAAAAGTACACGTAGTGAAAATTCGGAATCCGAGAAGTTTGTCACCACGTATATAGAGTTTTTATAGTGACAAACTTGTCGAGAGGGTGCTATGTACATACTATGTGCAGTAGAGGGTCAATACAAAGTGCGTTCACTGTAAGTGGAGTACCACAAGGAAGAGTGCGGTTGGACAATTATTATTTATTGCTCATGTGAACAGTATCTTCAAACTGACACTTAGTTCATGCACAAATTTGCTGATGATCTTCTGCTCATGCACCCAGCTTCTGGTGACAAGTGCGTCGCTCACTTGCAAACTGACATTGGGTGGAATTCAGAAAACAAAGTCAAGCTCACCGTCAAGCTCAACGTCAAAGTTCACCGTCAAACTCAACGTCACGTGTGAAACGACGGTGAACTATCACGAGTTCACCGTCAAGCTCAACGTCAGGCTTGCAATTGACATGAAAAAAACCGTCGGCCAACCAAACTAGCCTCTTCACAACGTTATAATCAGCACAGGCTGCGCTATTGCAACACTCTACAGCTGTGCAGCACAGCACTGTCTATCAGTGAAACATTGCTGTGTGCCAGTGCGAGCGAACCGTTTAGCATGACTTTGAAGGTGACGGTGAACTTGACGGTGAGCTTGACGGTGAACTCGTGAAAGTTCACCGTCATGTGACACGTGTCTTTGAGTTTGACGGCGAACTTTAGCGTTGAGCTTGACGGTGAGCTTGACTTTGTTTTGTGAATTTCAGCCATTGACAAAATCACAGCTTTCTTTGAACGAAGAAAACCAAACTCGTTGCTCTTCAAAGTATTTACTTGACCAGGCTTACTATGAGTATTGTTATCTGTGTTTCCTGTGTTTTTTGCTCCTTATCATCACCTACATCTCTCGATCCGTAACTGTCCACTGGCCCACTAAACACTTGTAGTTATTTATGGTTTCGTCGTTACTGTCCAGCTTATGCGTGTTGTTGACGTTACCATGTTGCTTCTGATGCAATAAAAAACTTGAAACTTGAAACTTGAATAAGCGGTGCAGCAAACATTGAACAAGTGAAGTCATACCAATACAGATCAGGTCGTAAAATCAGCACTTCCCATAAAAATCCACGTAGTCCAAGTGTTCAGCTGAAACGTTTTTAAAAACCAAATGCTGTGGTTCCATTATTTTCAATTTCGTTCGCCGAATCAGATTCACAATTAATCAATAATGTGAGTGTGAGATAAATCGTGGCTTCGATAAATCAAGATAAATTAAGTGGCTTCGGTTCTTGCTGTACGATTCAGAAATCATGATTTAGTGGCTTTGGTTTTTGCCGTAGGGTTCAGTGTCAATCACGAAATCATCAATGTCCAAGTCACTTTCCGGTCGTTTTACCGCGCCAATCAGTTACGGTGGCGGTTCGGTCGGACCAGTGCGGACGTTTCAGAAGATCGGGACAGTTAGGCACACATTTTGTGCTCAGCCCCCAATTTAGGCCCCAACGCACAAATGGATTTCGGTACCTGCTGGTTAATTCGTGACCGCTTCATGCAACCGACCGCTTCTGGGTCTCGGTGTCATCGACTGGAAAAATCCACCCACAAGTTGGACCAACCTGTATTTTATCAAGAGAGAAATGAAAATGAACATTGAGATACACGAGCGACTACCGTAAAAACCTAAATAGAGCCCCCCGGAATAGGGGGATACTGGATACAAATTGAAGTGTGACACGTGCAAATTCAGAAAACATTTGGCAACGTGTTTATGCATCTTTACTAAAAGTAAAGAACTTTCTGGAACGCATTTGACTATACGTGGGCGTCATTCCAACAAACGTTCCATACATGCATGCATATTTATGAGTATTGCGGGTCCCACAGCAAAGTGTACGCTTCAGGCTTCGATTCATAAGGCGCCCTTTTGCGAAACCCCAATGAATTTGAACCAATAAGCAGGCCTTGGCATAAAACGAGGGCGAAAATAAACAACTTCGACTCTTCAACTGATCAACACTGCACGTCAACACACCAAAAAAAACCCGAAAACCAGCAGCGAAATCTGCCTGAATTTGCTCAAGACAACATGGGCGCTTTGAAAATCTCTTCGGAAAAAAGTGCAACGAAGAGAAGACACACAGTCAACCTTTCAGCGCCACAAAACAGCCAAAAAAAAGAAAAGGGCTTTGAATTTGTGGGCTGACGGCGGGGCTCAAAACGAACGAGACACGTGCGCACAGCTGTTTTCGGCGCGGAAAATATGGTCGGTGCGAGCGCTATTGTGCAACGGTTCAGTCCCGGGGCACAGGTTCAGGCCCGGCCATTCAGACCCGCCTGGAGCCTAAGCCTAAGCCTATATAGATGGGTCAAATATGCTGGGCCTAAAACGCCCGGGCCTGAAAACTGGGCCTGAAAAAGGTTGGGCCTGAACTTCCGGGCCGGAAAAGTTGCGGAATAGGTGCGCTATTGGTGCACGCGCTTCCTACTTTCTGAAATTCATAAGTTTCTGCGAGAATGATGCGAGAAAGCTACCGTACATACGTATATACGTCAACTCAGGTATACACGGTAATTTTGTCAAGAAAATGCGGCGCATTGGAAGGCAAAGCTTTGCAGTCGGTACTGAAAAAAATATAAGTCGTTTGTGCACCGGCTTTGAGTTCGTCTCTGAAACGATGCTCTTCCAGAGGATATCGCAAATGTGCTCACCCTGTGATGCGCGTAGGGCTCTTTCGCGTTCATATTGGACCCATAAGACAGCGGCTTTATTGCGTCGCAGCCGCACTGTGTTACTCATTTTTTTCGAAATACAGATACGGTGGCGTTAACGCGCTCTGCATTTCGCTTCGTGTTCGGTTTTTCGGATGCGGTGGTAAACGAAAGAGACAAGATGTACACCACAAAGACAACACAAGCCCCATTGGCAACACAATACAACGCGAGACTGGGTTTTTGAGCGCGGGACAGCGAACACGCTGTTTGGAGCAAAAACTGGACGAAATTTGGACAAACTTGCCGAGAAAGCACGTAAGGTTCGGCTCAAAAACGTTCATAAATATGGACTTCGCGTTTGTTTCGGTTCCATTATCATCGGTGATCGATTGATGAAAGATCCACGTGGCGCGCCAAAACGCATTTGAAACGGTCAAACAGACCGCTCTCCGCAAATATTTATGTGCGCAAAGCGAACAGTTTTAAACGCACAACACGGGCGTTTTTTTTTGACGCAGTGCACGTCTATGCCAGAGAAACAGTGGATTGACATTTTGGCTTATAGTAATGGGTGGCATTTTCGAAACGGTGTAAAGCTCAGTTGGGTGTAAAGGTCGGTGTAAGCTCGGTCGAAAGCTCGGTCGGTGTCAGCTCGGTGTAAACATGAAACATTCCACGTTAACAGCAGGCAATGTTTCATGTTTACACCGAGCTGACACCGACCGAGCTCTCGACCGAGCTTACACCGACCTTTACACCCAACTCACCTTTACACCGTTTCGAAAATATCACCCAATGTCGTCAACTCAAGTCGTCTCATTTTGTCGTCAAACCACATGTATTACTTTCGCGCTCATTCGGGGCTCATGTGTTATTGGTTGTTCGACGACTTTATTGGACGACATCTTTTGACGACAAAACTGTTAGCCGACATTTTTTGCCAAAGACCGAATCTTGAGGTCGATGTGTCAAGCTCAATCAAGGCCAAGATTACGTCATAAGGACCTAACGAGATAAGCCGCCGAACCTATACTGCGCTGACTTTTCGTCCAGTTTCGACTCTAGCGATGACGTCAGAGTAGAAAATCAGTTTTGAAAGGCTTGCCCTTTTACGCACAAAAGGTCGTCGGGACAGTGAGAGACACAGCGTCTGTCTTGCGACATATACTATTGTGCGGAAGTTTCTGGGTTCGTTTTTTTGCATACGCGCTGAGGCGAAATTGAACAAAAACCAAAGAACTTGAAGCCGCACAAACTTTAAACTGGCCGCAACAACGGGTGGGCCTGCCCAGGGATTGGAAAAAGCGATTTTTAGGTACGGTATAAGCATATTTGGCCGTGAGTAGTGACTCTTTGTAAGACATGCATACAAAACTGGGCAGAGCTCGTACAGGCTGAACTAAATTGAATACCACCAAAAAAGCGTCAGGCAAACTTCCTGGTGTACTGGATTGCGCCAGTTTTCTCAGCTTTTTTGGGTTCATGTTTACTTCCGTCATGGCTTTACCGTCATATAGTATCTGCACCCAACTATTTCTTCCAAACATTGTCATTTTCCTTTTTTCATGAACTGGCGGAAATGCCAGGACATGAAGGCAATTTTCACCCACGGGGGGCTATTATATACACGCGCAGTGTTGGGACAAGAATAGAATAGGGCAAGTTCTCAAAATTGAGTCGTCTAAAAATAACCAGACGCATGAAGACTAAAAGTGTGTGTGACTGTTTCACATGTTTCACATAAATATTCACAAACAAACTGAATATTGTGTCAAGGTGAGTTAGGTCCGCGGGTGCAGATATCGCGATGAAATTTGCACTCTCATTTAAATGACACAATATGCCCCCATGAGACTGGGCTATGCTTCCGACTTTTAGCAACTTGGCTTTGAGATGCCTCGATGTTCAAGGTTCGGTGTCCTTGACCTTTTTAAGTCAACTTGACACTTTGGAGAGGTAGGTACTGGCCTATATGAAGGAAATTGAGGTTCCGAACGAAAATTTGTCCTCCATTCCATTGTAACGCACGCAGCTTTCAATGATATGTTCGAGCGAGAAGTTGGGGGTTTAAATATTTAAAGTTACAGTACGTCAGTATACGAGAGAAACACTAGACCGATCATTATTTTTAAAAAAAAACGAAATAGACCAATGGGAAACGGTTTCAAACAACTAACAAAGATTTCAGTGGGCGTCACACCATTCCACTAAAAAGAACATAACCGAAGCTAACCCAATTTTTTGGTGTCAGGTACGAAAGCATTCAGCAATTGGACACCTCTGCGTGACTTGACTAAAATGAAAGTACTAACTACGAATGGCAGATCAAAACCTGAGGGTTTTCAAGTGGAGTAGTCTGGTCTCGAGCGAGTGTTGTACTTTGTTTTGCTGATTGAAAAAAAATCTCCTTCAGTGGCCCAGTCTTTACGTCAATCACACATGGCAGACGCTTGGTTTAAGAGACAAATTGTCTGCCTTTGGCGATTGTGTGAGTAGGCGGGGGAAACCAGGCGCTAATGATCAGCTAAGACACCAAGCCAGACTTCACATAAACGGATGCGATTACTGTATGATTGTTTCCGCTCAAGGTAAAACAGCGCACGTGCTCAATAGTGTGCGATTACGCAAATCAGGTGGGAAGAAGTTCAATTTAGTAAAGATGAGAGATTATTAACCTGTATAATATTATAAGCCAACCCAGATCCCAGATCCAAAGCTTTGCATAATCGCTCATCATATTATAGAGTCCAACAGTGCCCACTACAGTAAACTAATGGAGGGAATTATTTCTGCAAGCATAGCGGTACTCAGATGTAATTACACCCAATTAATACATATGTATAACACTTAATTCGAGTTCTTAAAGAAATAAATAGCCCCGAAGGAGCTCAGACAACCATTAATGAATATCCAATATGCGCATATTCAAGGGCAAATTGAAAGTCAGCTGCGCGCCTGGTAATGCAGAAAGACTGAGCTTATGGGGTGCAAGGTAGCCGCACGGATAAACCTTGAACGTGTTCTGGAAATCAAGCACAGGCTCAAAGTTACAAAAAACTGTCAAGAGCTTTCATTTGCAACACGTCAGGTCTAGGGCTCAAAAGCCACGCCACATACGAGCCATTTTCAGATCGACGCAGTTCTAGCGAGCGTTAGTTCGGATTGCAGCTACACATCATGCGCACCAAAGTCACTGAGCGCCCTAATCAAGCTCATGTGAGGTATACAATGGCTAGCCACCGAAAGGCAGCTTTCCAAA
This sequence comes from Rhynchonema sp. JSB1_4, assembly GCA_030248065.1. Lineage (NCBI taxonomy): Eukaryota > Metazoa > Nematoda > Chromadorea > Monhysterida > Xyalidae > Rhynchonema > Rhynchonema sp. JSB1_4. Next base: position 4,687 of record JASAMV010007747.1, on the reverse strand, counting down.
CCCGAGCCGGCTCCATGTTGCTTTGTGTTTGTGAGCACCTGTCACATTTTAAAGGCACAGTTTTCTGCGCGTACCCGATATTTTCGAGCACAGTAACGCGCAATGACGTCAGAGACAAATATACACGCCGGAGCGCAAAAATATTTGATTCCTTGTGTGAGCTTTAGGTGCGCATATACTGTAGTCGGTGGGTACACATTATGCGCAGTCAGGCAGTAAAAACACATGGACAAACGTACATTGCAGCCGGCGACCGCGTGCGTCATTGGAAAGGTTCAAATCGCACTGGCACCCAATTGGAGCCAGCCCGATTTTGGGTACACTTACTTTGATATGTCAGACCGGCCTTGGATTATGTGCCTCGATTGGTGCTTGCCAAGACAGGCAAAAATAAAATAAATGAACAACGGTATTCTAAACAAAGTGCAAAAATTGTGTTCATTAGCGGCGCCAGCTGAGCCCCCGCCCCTTGCGCTGGGAGCGCATGGGTAGCTCGTTCCCAGTGTTCAGAAAGCTATGTACTGTACGTTTGAGCTTGAGCCTATGTTAAGACACGTGGCTTGCCAGAAGCCAAATTGGGTCCAAACCCAAAGGATATAAAGCCCCAATGCTGTGCTATCCCAGCCGCAAGTATATCCCTCACGAATGCCGAAGCCCAACTACTGCTTGTGACGAGCAATATTCGATTGCGACCTCTGTACAATCAGAAATACAAACATCGTACCCGAAGTGCCAATATAATAAGCACGTTGTCTGTCCATCTAACAATAACTTACCGGCGGCTCGTTGCTTTCAAGTTGTCATGACACCGTACATGCAGGCAGTTATAGTGTCTATTCAAGAACTGACGTAAACTGCATTGCATATCCAGTGGTATCCAAAAATAGATACACCAGGTTTTGGAGAGAAGAAATGTAACCGATGATACAATATTCGTATTACTCTATGCGAAAGCCCATGATACCCAACTGTTATAGTTCAATTGAGGTCCGTTTACGTGCCTTTCATCCTTAACCTGGTGTAACTATTTTTGGACCACGCCCAACTTACATATAATGTGTATGTGCGTGTACATTATGATCATAAATCAAACATACAGTATTGCTCATTGACATCATCGGATACGAAAAAGCACATTTACATACAGTACTGTACATACAGTATGTCATCCGACTGAGTACAATACCAGCGCTACATAATAGTACTTATGTACATAGGTTGGCTGATAGTTTTGTCGTCAAATCATGTCGTCGAACACATGAGACGTCCAAATGGGCGTGAAATAATACATGTGTTTGACGACAAAATGTGACGAGATGATTTGACGACATTACTATAAGCCGTTCACACTGCCTTTGTATTCATGTATTTTTGCCGTGATACGGTAATATGATTTATCCATAGCCGGCTTGTAACTTCCATATGCTTCCAATTTTTACTTAAATGCGTGTACCGTCAGAAAGACAATGGGAGTAGCCCTATCAGGAAGGTTTTACACACCGAATGACACTATTTTGCGTCCACCCACCCAGTTTCAGAAAGACATTCTCTCGCATTTACATTCCGTGGTTGTAAAGTTCACAAAACTAAAGAGCAGGGACCGTCCAAGGAGTATTAATGTATTTAGTCCAAAGAAAACCGTCGCACAACAACGAATGCGATTAAGTGCCGTTGTGAGTCCAAGGATGTAATTTAACCCAATAAACACAAGATGAATGCAAAGTGCCGTGGTGAGCCTAAAACCAAATTATGACGTGACAAAAAAAATGAAAAAAACGAAGCTCTAATGGAATGACTAACAAGCTGCCAGGAACACTCTGACCTGTATATTCGATATTCATGACATCAAATGAACACCAGGCGCAACCGGGCTGTCCCTCACTCAAATTGAGCGAACCCAGTCGTTTTGAAAAAAGTCGCTTGTCTTTTTCATGGTTTATGGGTGCCACGCGAAAAATTCTGAGCAAAAAATTTTAAATTGTTTTGTGCACGAGGAACTAACTACATAGGATAGGGCCACCCAGATGAAATAAGCATGTAGACCGGTAATTCATGCCCAGCGCGCAAAAAAACAACTGGCGCGAAATACATTGAGAGCACTCAAGCCTTACAGTAAGCGAGGCAGGCATGCGGGAGAGACAGACAGAGACGCAGTCAAAAACACATAACCACAAGTCTGCGTTTTTGCGCTTGGTTGGGTTTGCTCAACAGAAAGGACGTATTTATGTGTTCTGTACAGCTGGGTTTGGCTGGCTCATGAGGGACCCGGATTTAGGCAGAAGCAATCTTGAGTACCATTCTGCTGAGAATCGGTTTCTTGGTTGGATATGTACGTACGTCTGAACGGAGCCGTGAAAGAATCAAGCGATTCGCGGGACCCCATTTAAGTGACGGAGTCCGGATATGAGTATTGCCTATGGGTTCCAAGTCCTCTTGTACAGACTCAGCTGCAGAGCCCAGCCAAAGGCAAGCATGTGCTTATTGATTATTCCAACTGAGTGTTGGATTGGTGACCGCATTTCTCTATGGCGCGGTGGCGTGATGCGCAGTTGAGGGCCGTTTGAGTTAAAGAGACATTATGTGGCAACGAAGAACCGGAAGTGGAAAAAACCAGCAAACCCAATGAAGTATATTTTACAAAATTTAGCGTTTCCAAAGTTGTATGGAACCGCCATGGTTTGTTTCCGACAACGATTTGGTTCAGTCGGTTCGGTCGGTTTCTGTGCGTGTGTGTCGGATCTGTTGGAAACTCGACCAAACCACACTCAGGTAGACGTTTGGGTTCTCTGAAAAAATGATGTTTTCTCCTGCTGCTGCTCTTTGCGCTGAAGTGGCACGCGTACACGAACACGCACCTCACCTACATACATGTACATTTTGAAAAGAGTTCGTGTGCATGTGCGTTTTATTGAAAGTCATTTGGACCTCCCACGCATACATTTAAGAGGCGCATGGTGCGCGATGACGTTACGCCACGTCATGGACATGGCAGCAGAAACGGGCTGCTGAACTACAATTGAACCCTTGGATAACACATACGGCTTCTGCATGTTCAGGGAAGGAGCTGCCAAATTGACACCCTTTATCACGTTACAGACCCGCATCTTTATAGTGATTACATTAAAAGCAATTGGCAAATGTACATACATATACTGTATAAGGCTCCATTGTGCATCTAAAATGCTTTGCACACGTTACAAAATGGTCGACAAAGGATGGCTCGTTACCCTAACCATGTCCCACGGTCATCTTGCGAAAAGTGTGGCCCTTATTTGTAACTGCTTCAATGCGGGGAATTCTAAATTGACATCGTTCGTTTGCAGCATTATATACTTTCGGATACTTCATTCACTCGTTTATTACGTTTGATGTGTAGCTGTTTTCTGTTCTGTTATTGCACCCGACGGCAACGACTGGAAATATACGGGTGTTGTCAGCCAGTGGAGGCCGAAAGGAACACTGAGGTGACAGAAACTTGTTTACTCTGAATTTCTGCACAAGTAAGCTTCTGCGACTATCAGCAAATTCACGGTGCGCGAAGGCGAGTTGTGGTTCACGGTTAATAAAAACGGCTTTTTGGGATACCGAAAACTGTCAGTTAAGAAGCAATCCATGATGACCATGGTGGCCCGTCGCTGAGGTACGGTGTGTGGAAGTGATGGCATTAAGCGAGTAGCTACGGACCTGTTTTTTTTAGAAAGGTGCATATACATACATTTTATTCGCTATGTTAAAACACATGATTACGAGAATAAGATTTCACAGAAAATTCATAATGACTAGATTTCTCGTGCAGACAAATAAATAATTGTCAGAAATACTGTCAGAATAACCTCACAATCAGAACTAATTTGATGAATTCTTAAATTATCATTGTGCGACCAATACATGTGCGTGGAATTATTGGGGCGCGTTCAATATTCGAAATCCTCAGCTGAATGGAGTCTCAAGTTCTCAGTGTTCCCAAAGCCGCACACCAAATTCTTATTCTAGAAGAGAACAGAGCATTTTCACACGAAGTGTGCTGAATTTTAATAAGCAAACACCGTAAAAGCCTAAACAAAGCCCACAGAAAACACCCCACAGAATACAGCCCCCGGAATACAGTGTTAACAGAAATACAGATTCTTGAAAGGAGTCAGTGATTTATGTAGAGCACTTCCCAAAACGGAGTCAGTGAATTCACAGTCCAAAGAAAACCGTCGGACAACAACGAATGCGATTAAGTGCCGTTGTGAGTCCAAGGATGTAATTTAACCCAATAAACACAAGATGAATGCAAAGTGCCGTGGTGAGCCTAAAACCAAATTATGACGTGACAAAAAAAATGAAAAAAACGAAGCTCTAATGGAATGACTAACAAGCTGCCAGGAACACTCTGACCTGTATATTCGATATTCATGACATCAAATGAACACCAGGCGCAACCGGGCTGTCCCTCACTCAAATTGAGCGAACCCAGTCGTTTTGAAAAAAGTCGCTTGTCTTTTTCATGGTTTATGGGTGCCACGCGAAAAATTCTGAGCAAAAAATTTTAAATTGTTTTGTGCACGAGGAACTAACTACGTCAGGATTCAGGGCCACCCAGATGAAATAAGCATGTAGACCGGTAATTCATGCCCAGCGCGCAAAAAAACAACTGGCGCGAAATACATTAGAAGCACTCAAGCCTTACAGTTAGCGAGGC
>JASAMV010007746.1:0-68038 GCA_030248065.1 Rhynchonema sp. JSB1_4 | reverse complement strand
AGTAACACGTGTTTGTGTCTTGCCGACATTGATCTGTAACGCTTTTTTGTTTTGTGACAAAATGATACAAAAAGTATACGGTCACACTTCATGTTCCAAGCTGGGGTCAACTTGGATCTGTTGTTTGGTGGTACTCGCTAATGACCAGTTTTACGGGCTTCATTTGTTTAAATGCAAGCTTTTTTCGATATTTTGTTTTCAGAACATGCACACCCTAGTCACTATAATTCTTGTCACGGTCGGCGGCGCGCTGGCCGTTGAGGAATTCCTTGAAGAGTCAGGGTTCCACTGCTCAATCACGAACACCATGCAGATCAACAGGTGCGAATTCGTTAATCTTGATTCTGTGGCTAGTGGCGGTCGAATCGGTACTGACGATGGCTTGGGTCGAAGTGTTTTGGAAGAATCTTGACGACTGTGCTAAGGCCAGCTTAGATTCAGTGATTTCAGTAATTTTGACCAAAATGAAAGTTTCTGGACAGCTACATTGCAAGAACCTGGATAAGCTTTACACTGGTCAAAATGGTGTAATCGGTAAATAACATTGTATTCTTCATTCGTGACCAAAAACAGATTAGACTCAATCTGATCAAGTCAAAACAGTTCGTTTCAGACAAGTGCATGGCTGGCCACGTCAGGATGACCCTCCCTTCGAGATGCAACTGCTCGACGAGGGTTTGCGACGCGTCAAGTTCTACCATCCGGGTAGAAAGTACACGTGTTCGTCGTACTGCATTATTATTTTCATATTTTTAACGATTTTAGTTCACCAAATTCCAAGAGATCATCCACCGTAGAAGTTTCAGCGCGTTCGGGCTGACAAAACATGATGAAACATCGTATATTTCAGTGAGTCTGTCGGGCTCAGTGCATTTCCGTGGTGTGCTGCTGCAATCGCGTTTGGCCGACAAACACGGTTTCATGATCGGCACACTTCGTGGTGGCCGGTTCATTGAGGAGAAATCGTGGCGATTCTATGGCATTCGACTGCAGGAATGCCCGCAGGGTACGACTCTTTAGAAATTAAAATTGGTGTAGAATCGGGTCGGAGGTCATAGGATCACATCATCCGCTTGGTTCGATCGGCTTGTTCGATCAGACCTTGTTTGCTGGCCATATGCCCACAGTGCGCGCGGTCGATGTCAGTAAACTTCGAACTGCGCTGATAAGTAACACAGGTCACATTACAGAGACTGAATTCGGTCACCAACACTGCACGATTTCGACTTCCATTGTCTACGTAGGTATGTATAACCTCACCGGCGACAGAATTTGTTTCACAACATACTGGTGCATAAAGATTGTGTCGAGAAAGGATAAATATGCCATGCGACACTGCCACCTCTTGCGTCATTGGGTTCTTGTTTCAGACGAGATAGCATTCTTCCAGGAACCCAACTTCAACACCTCAATCACGCACGCCAACGGTGACAAGAAGTTCCAGATCAAGGTCAAATGGACAACAGATAAACTGATCGGACCGGTGCAGTTCATGTGGGTTCATTGGTGTTTCTAAATACAAACACAAAATCTATGCCATTCGTGTTAAAGTTCTCACAATATGATTGAATATTGAAAGCATCTGAGAACGGAAAGCGCGTTTTCTGCAGCTGCTTTTTTGCTTCAGCGCGACCATTCTTCGCAGCAACGACGTCTACTGGGAGAAATGGCATCCGAGAAGCGGATTTGTGCTGCCGCATCCCGACGCCGGTATGGTGTTCTGGCAAGCTCTAATTCTTCTTTACAACTTTTCCTGAAACTGAAAGGGAGAGAAAACGTAGATACCGTAGAAGCGTTGTGCTTCCAGTGTTTTTCAGCCACGCTGTTATACGGGGCTTCTAATACAGGGCTTCCATACTTCTAGGTGTCTTTGACAAAAAATAACCTGTTGCCTTTAGTAACAAACTCGCTAAAATGTGAAAATACTGCAGGAAGGAGTGTTTAGTGACCACGTAATGTTTGAAACCCCAGTTAAATTACAGTCAGTGAACACAATTGTCACAAAAAACGAGCATCAGCTGTTTTTTCAGTTATGAGCGCGTTGTAGAACGGGACACCGAACAACTATTGTCTGGGGCTTCTAGGGGGGCTTCTATTTTTTAAGTCATGCTCTGAGAGGGGCTTTTATACAGGAGGAAATACGATATGTTTCCAGTGGACGCAACAACATCCACCACGACAACAACCACTACCGAAGCGCCGGCTGCCTCCCCTCCTCGCAAACACCTGCCTGAGATCCCGGAGGGACTGAAACCAAGCCGAGTATTTCAACGAGACTGGAAACCACTGCCGTGGGTGATATTTTATAGCCATAAAGTTTTAGTAAAATGAAGACCCATACCAAACTTGATGATCTGATTGGATCTGACTTGGTTGAGCCAAGGTACTTGGATTTGTTAAGGATTTTGTGATTTAGTGGCATCACCAGTTACGACCGGCATAATAGACTTGTTCGCAAACAGCCACTGAGCAACTTGTAAGCAATTAGTAAGTAATTCGAAGATCTACCTTATAATTTAAAAAAGATAAGTTGCCACAGGCACATCTGATCCGATCACTAAGTTCGATATAAATTGGCTCAAAATTGAAAGTGCCTATGTTTCTATCAGCGGTGCGCAATCAAAATTGGCGGAACGAGAAATCGCATCACTTCTGAGTCAAGAGGAACTGAGCGAGGCCGAAGCCACTGATGCCGCTGCAGCCAATGGAACGTTGAACGCACTGGAAGAAGCGGGAATTCAAATTGACGAACCAGAAAGGGAGCTGAGCAAATTGTTGGAAGATATTGAAAAGACAGAATTGGAGTTTGTGCGCGATGCCGAGAAGAAAGAAACGCAGATTGGTCGCCAGGGTATGTTACCATATGCTTTGAAACAAAAGCCACTCTTGGCTTGAGCACGTTCTGCCTGCTGTAAAATGTTGATGATGTGCCTTGCTGTGCACTGCATGATCAGCTTTGTTCCTGTTTGTGCTGTTTTGAATCTTGAAAGTCATACGAACTCCAGTGATCCCATGATGAAACCTTGCACGCCCGTTTGTGAAAGGTCTGATGTCAGATGTATACATGCTAATGACCTGATTTCACACACATTATTGTGGTGAAAGTCCATTGACAATTGCCTGCTCGAACCGGTCGATGTTTCATGCTCCTTGTAAGCCAGACTAAAACCCAGATAGAATTATCGTAAAGAAATTGCCACAATTCAGACCAGAACCTTGTATCGGACCACCGATCGGCCGAAGTTGTGCCTGACAACAAACCCGTGGTTCTTGTGCGCTCACCAGAAAATCAATTTGAATTGGAGGAGACCAACAATTTCCAGCCTCCCGAGTTCGATGTCAACAGGGTTTGTGTGGGCGGATATGTTTTGTATTTTATGTATGTGTGCCTGTATTGGTACTTCTTTCTCGGAGGATACATATTATTTCATGAAAATAGAACGATTGAAGAAAGAACAGTTAAAGTTTGGTTATTTCAGCTGCCTGAGACCACCACGCCCACGGTTACCACAACGACAACGATACGCACCACAACTACACCAGGTTCGACACGTTAAAAAATCAGTAAAAACAGACTTGTAACTCATAGAAGGTCACGTGTGGCCTTGACGGCTACGGGAGTGGCTTGGAACCATGGCCGTAAACGTAATCAATGGAAATATTTCCTGTCATGGTTTCAGACCCGTGTCTGGCGGTGACCTGCTACAACGGAGGCAAATGCGTCAAAGAAGGTGACTTCGGAGTGTGCGATTGCGAGAAGGGATGGACTGGACACGATTGTACAGGTCGGGTGATGTTTCGCGTGGCTGAAAGTTCTCACTCGCCGTTGCAAAAATTTTGGATTATATATCTTTGGGGTCTCAGTTAAAACATTTGGGCTTCCAGAGGAACGTCGGTCGAATGGTTAGTGTTCTGTTTAACAGGCATGCCCGCTCCGCAACACCACGATTATTTGCACACGTCTCCCATAATTCAACTGATACCAATAATCCCTAACCACCGAGCTCAGTTTTGAGTTGAAAGTATGTTTCTTAATGGTGAACCATGTTTCAGTGATCGACTACTGCGCCGATCACAACTGCAAGAACGGCAAGTGTGTGAATAGCGAATCTGGATTCACTTGTGAATGCGAATACGAATGGGCCGGAGAACGATGCGATCGTTAGTAGCGAATAACTGATCGATTGAATACTTTGATCAAAAAATCAATCGATAACTCACACTCTTCATTCCAGGTCACTGCCCAGCCTACTCATGTTTCCATGGCGGCACCTGCATGGTGCACTCAAATGGCGCCTACGGCTGTCACTGCCGCTCCGGTTGGGTCGGCCGACAATGCGAAATCGGTGCAAGCTTAATTTTTTTCTTAATCTTTGAAGAAATAAATTGCAAAAAAAATGTAAAACATTTTGTTCAGAATTGAACGAGTGCAGCCAGCTGAAACCGTGTCACAACGGCGCGACGTGTCGCGATCTGGTCGACGATTATGAATGCAGATGCCCGGATGGCTGGATGGGAAAGAGTTGTGACAGTCGGTTGATCGTTTGATTGATTTGTAGCTTTATGAAGTTTGGTTGGACTAATCATGTGCCCGATTTACTGGCACTGCAGGTCGTGGGAATTAAAAAAGTCAGGATACCGGATACCCAAAATCCAAAAGTTTCGGATACCGGATACCCAAAATGAAAAATCATCTCGGATACCAAGCGGGGTTGCCCCCTAAAATAAAAAATCTCGGATACCCAGGGGGGTTGTTAAAAAAAGTCAATTTTTAAGAGGAAAATTGAGCAAAATCGGTGTTGAAAGCGCAAAAAATGGTCATTTTGGGGGTCATGCTTGCGCTAGCAAGCGATTTTGAGTATTTTGGAGGTAATTTTTTTTGGTTTTCGGTTTTACGGTTTTCGGAAAAATTTTATGGTAGGATACCCCTGGACAAAAAGTCAGGATACCGGACGTCGGATACCCCTGGGCGAAAAAATCAAGGTACCGGATGCTGTATATTAAGGGGTAATCCCCTCCCTTCAACGACACCACTGCTCCATGGTGTAATGGCAGTGAGGTTTGCTCGTTTCATCATGTTCTCACGGGCGGGCGGTGCACCAGGCCTTCGTCAGTGTGAATGCTGCGTGGCGTGACCCCAACAATTGTGCCTGCCATGACAATAATGTCCATAAGAATACAAACCAGATACCAATCATTGCAGAGCCGTGCCAAGATCTGTACATGGCTTGTGGTGAGTGGGGCCGATCGGGTTTCTGCACGATGAAACGACGACAGACTGACTTTTATGACAAGAACTGTCCGGCCACTTGTGGGCAATGTGTCTACATGAACGAGACTGGTAGGTGGTGGCGGATTTTAGTATTATTGTCAGTGCTGATTGCCAGTGTCACGCATGACAGTCACGAGCGTTGTCATCCTTTGTTAGCTGAGACATCAAACTTGATAAATGGCGATCACGGGTTTCGTTTTGTGACTTATTTCTGGATTTAGTGGTGAGACTTAATTTGTGCTACCGATATGGAAATTATCAGCGGCATTTACGCTGCTCGAAATGGGTGCCGTCAGTAGAAACATCCCGAATGCAAATCAGTCCCGTGGTGACCAAGAGCGATCACCAGTGTTGTGACATCGGCCAAAAATCATTCACGATGTTTCGCGTCACTTGAGCATCATTTTAATCTAATTCAGCACCAGTCAAGTACGTCGAGGACCTACCAGTGCAATTGCGCAAGTTGCAATGGATGATCGGCAAGTGGCAAACGAACCGCACTTTTGACAATGTGCACTTTCCAATGGATTTCCTCCAACCCCGAACCTACACCTACAAACATACAATCTACGTTGAGAAATCGGACAGAATTATTTTCGGTTTGCCAGTGCTGAGTTATCGGTTAGAACTGGTCTTGCTGGTTTTTTACAGGTGATTTTTAAAAAATCGTTGCAAATAGGTCGCCGGTGATGGTGCGCATTATGAGCAGTATGAAATTTAGTGATCGGATCGGGTTGCTCTTCCATTGGTGACGTGATTTTGATGAATAAGATGCCTCTAATATTGACCTATGCGTGATAGTTATTCTCAGACCAGAAACGAGGAATTTATTGCCACTTCTACACACAAAAAACACAAAAAATTGTGGGGTCCAGTGACTTTCATCCCAAGGAAATTCACGTGGCCAAGACAGATCCGATCCGATCTGATCACCGGGTTTGATACCAGCCACTGCGAGAGTACTGGTTGAATGGTCCAAATGTTGGGACCTTATCGATTACACGCATCTTTCAAGTAATTCTTTTTGTTTTCCCAGATCGGAGGCTATCAGCAACGACGATGAGACAGACACGCAAATTTTGACCGGGTTCATCACGATCCACCCTGACACATCAGGCAAACTGGAGGACAGCAATAGGGTCGCGTTGACATCGACCACCGACAGAGGTATATTTTCATGGCATTCACCTTTTTGATTCAGGCATCGACAGTGTGCGAGGGACCTGGTGCCCCGTTTCCTTTTTATAGTGACACTCTTCATGGTGAAACTCTGAGTAAATATTTTCGAATGGCATTTTAGTCACTCACCGCGACCGTTAACGTCCTACACCTTTGTTGTTATAGTCACGGAAAATGACATGCCCTTAATCGAGTCGGTACAACGCGGATCAGCTCACCAATCTACATTCATTACAGGGTTGACAATCATCGAAGAGGGTCTACTTGACGGAGTCGATGTTGTGTTGGACACCACATACGGTAGTCAGCCGCTCGCCACTGGTGACATGCCGAAAGTGGTTCGTATGTGGTTTTCCTTTTTCTTTCTGTTTTTCATAATTTCAATTTTTTGCTGACTAACAAATTTTTAGATCCGACGACAATTCTCGCTCGACGGCATTTTCCTGAAACAGAGATTGTTCAAAGAGGAGCACAACGGCCGAGAGCTGACCAGCGTCATCTATTATTATCGACAATAAAATATTCTGGTTTTGTAACTTTTTTATTTGGTTTTGCGTTTATTATTCCACCCCTCCGTGCATTATTATCTTTTCGCAATGTGGCTTCTTTGCACCGTGCAATACGTTGATGTAAATCGCGATTTATATATTTTCCTGCAGTCTCACTTGCCCATCTTCTTTCATCCGATTCGCACATTAAGCATACCCATAACACCCACAGCTGATGTTTCACAGTGCTGTATTCTGTTGTAGTTGAATGTGTGCCACGGGATAAAATACTCTTTGCCCTGTGATAAAATATTTTTCGGATAGCACCTATCTACTGCGTTTTGGCCAGAGGCGGAGGTTAGAGTCCTCTCATCGACATATGTATGGTGAACGGTGCAAGGTTCACATCTTGATCACGGACCTGACACTCCGTCAGTGGAACTCAAAATTCGCTGTCAGCGTTGACTTCAGGAAACTAAAACAAAGAGAACAACTGCAAGTTGGAAGCAGAGATCCAGATCAGGATCGGGCCGGGATTTTGGACTTTTGGCTCGGGCCGGACCGGGCCGGGCCGGAGATTTGGAGGTGATAGGCCGCGTAGCGCTGGCTCTATCAGAACACAAAATCGCGCGCTGGCGCGTGTCCTCGTGCAGTCGTGCATAAAATTTAATTCTCGCGAAAGTAGGTACCGTATTGTCGGAAATAGAACCCCCCCATTAATTGACCCCCCATTAATTGAACCCCCCCTAAATGGCTCGAAATCAAAAATAGAACCCCCCATTAATTGACCCCCATTAATAGAACCCCACCCCCCCCCCCAACCTTCACCGTACCACAGATTAGTGGTATGGTAGGGCTGTGTTGTTGTGTCAAACGTTGTTTAAGCTTGCGTACACAACAGAATACAGCTTTTTAAGCATAATCGACGCTGTTAAAGGTAGAAAATACCGAAAACAAGCCATTTTTATGGGCATTATTAACAATGATTTTTTTCGTCGGGGGGCCAAATGAAAAATATAACCCCCCCCAATAATTGACCCCCCCCATAAATTGAACCCCCCAAAATGACCCCAGTGAAAAAATAGACCCCCCGGGTTCTATTTCCGACAATACTGTACCGTAAAACCTAAAATACAAGGGGGCAAAAATCGCGCGCTCCGCGCGCAAACTCACCCATAATACCTGTTTTTAGGTGATTTTCGGCGAAAATTTTGAAAAAGCACTATTTTTACCTCAATTTTTGGCCAAAATTGTATCACAAAAACGGGAACGTTTAGCGTGGACCGTAGGACCGTACGACCGTAGCTTTTTGCTACGGTAGCTCCAGCACGTCAGCATAGCTACCGTAACCCATAGCCGATAGCGGTCTCCGTGCGCGGCTGCGGCTTGCAGAAGATTTTCTACCGTAGTAAAAAGCTACGGTCGTACGGTCCTGCGGTCCACGTTAAACGGCCCCCAAAAAACGGTGTTTTTTCGCCTTTTTGGGTGACCAAAATCATACCTCTCACGCTTCCGGTCCCAACCCCGCATAGTGTACCGTAAAAACCTAAATAGAAGCAGGGTAGTACTGGGGGGGGGTGGGGGGGTCCCCCCCAAATTCATCTATCTATCGTCAACACTTTTTGATTTCATCTATCTATCGTCAACACTTATGGGCAAATCTATCTATCGTCAACAAATTCTGGGAACAATCTATCTATCGTCAACACATTTCGACCCCAAAATCGGTATTTTTGCCTCAAAATGGCTCAAAATCGGTATTTTTTGTCCCAAATAGGCAAAAAATCGCGCGCTACGCGCGGATTTACATCTAAGTACATTTTCATTAATATTTACCAGAGGTCGCATCGTCGCAATCGGGCCGGGTTTGGCCGGCCCGGCCCGAGCCCCCAAATCTCCGGCCCGGCCCGGCCCGGCCCGACCCGTACCCCCAAATCTCCGGCCCGGCCCGGCCCGAATTTTTGGCTCAGATTTTAACCCAATTTTTGTCATAATTTTTGCGATTTTTTTGAACCTATTTTTTTGGTTGAAAACAACGGTGTTGCAGGGGGGTGGGGGCCAGTGTAGTTCCTGGTCCGGCGCGGCGGTTAGTGTACCTACCCCTTTTTTCCGTGCGGCGGTTAGTGTACCTCCCTGGGGGGGAAGGGGGGGGGAAGACCCAAATCCAGGAAAAAGTCACTTTTTGAGGTTGAAAATTTGACCGATTTTTACCCCTTTTTGGAAAAAATTCTCCATAAAAAGGGTATTTTGGCGACTTTTGACATCATTGACCTGAAAATCACCCCCCTAGGTACAGTAGGTAGGTAGGTTGACGCTCCATCTTGGTACATAACAGTAGGTAGGTCGCCGCCCGGCGGCTGGTACGGTAAGTTGCGATCTTTGGCTCAAAATGGCATAAAATCAGCATTTTTCACTCAAAATAGGCGAAAAATCGCGCGCTAGGCCCGAAATGAGCGTTTTAGAGCGCATTTTCATCAATATTTAGACCTAAAAATTTTTATCCGCCCTTTCACCCCCACCCCCTAGCTCGGCCGGTACAGTAGGAGGCAGGTTGCCTTTGCCACCCCACATTTTTGGTGGTACAGTAGGTTGCCGCCCCGCCTGGGTAGCTACACCACTGGACAATACTGATCACTTACTTGCCGAATCCGTCAGAAATTTTAGTATTTTTGACAAAAAATCCCTACTTTTTCAGTAAAATAAGTCACTTCAGAAGCTTCGGGCCGGGGTGCCCGGCCCGGCCCGACCCTCCAAATCTCCGGCCCGGCCCGGCCCGGCCCGAGCCAAAAGCCCAAAATCGCGGCCCGGCCCGAGCTCGGGCCGGCCCGATTGCGACCTCTGATATTTACACATTATTACCCACTTAGTACACTATACTATACCTTGATTTTTGGCGACCCCCCCACCATCTATCTATCGTCAACAAGTTTGGGTCGACCCCCCCAGATTTCGGACTTGGGTCATCTATCTATCGTCAACACATTTCGGGTCCCAATCTATCTATCGTCAACACCCTGACCAAGTACTACACTGAATAGAAGGGGGCTCTATTAACTCACTGACCCCATTTTGGGGGGGCTCTATTACGGGGGGCTCTATTCCGGGGGGGCCTCTATTAATTCACTGACCCGAACCTGAAAAATTGTTCCCAGAAATACCCCCAAAAACCCCTAAAAACGGGTTTGAAAGGATGTTTTTTCGCTTGCAACCGCATTTATTCGTGTCTATTCGTCAATAGGAGGCGTATTATGTGCTCTGAACAAACAACAAACGTGCATAAATGTACCTGTACACCACTATCAAGCCTTAATACACTACAGTATAGGGGATGTTACTTTGGGGGGGGCTCTATTAATTCACTGACCCCTTTTTGGGGGGCTGTATTACGGGGGGGCTCTATTCCGGGGGGGGGGGGGGGGGCTGTATTTAGGTTTTTACGGTAGTTCCTGGGGGGGGAGGGGGGACCCCCCTAAGGTACACTGATTTCCCCGACCAAGGTACACTAGTACACTAATTTCGCCTCCGGGTACACTAATTTCCCCAATTTTTGCCTAAAATGGCCATTTTTAGGCCTAAAATGTGTGATTTTCAGGTCAATGTGCTCAAAAGTCGCCAAAATACCCTTTTTATGAAGAATTTTTCCAAAAAGGGGTAAAAACAGGTCAAATTTTCCACCTCAAAAAGTGACTTTTTCCTGATTTTGGGTCTTGCCCCCCTTCCCTCCAGGGAGGTGCACTAATTTCCCCTCCGAAAAAGTAGGGAGGTACACTAATTTCCCGCCGGACCAGGAACTACACTGACCCCGCATCATACTTACCTCCCACAGATGGGCCTGCCACTACACTGCAAGGGGGCTGTATTTTTTCACTCACCCCTTTTAGGGGGGCTGTATTTTTTGGGGGGCTGTATTTTTTCGCTGCCCAAAATCTCAAAAAATTTTCCAAAAAATCCCTAAAATGGAGTTCTGTCAGGGTGTTACTGGTCATTATTATTGAGTGTTTTTAGGTGCAGATCTTCCATAAAAAGGCTTTACGTCATCATGGTACTCAACCATAAACGTTGTACACAAGGTGTCTTATACAAGAACTGGACTTTACGACCCCCAAGCGGGGAATTCCAAGTTGGGGGCTGTATTTTTTCAATGACTCCTTTTAGGGGGGCTGTATTTTTGGGGGGCTCTATTTTTGGGGGGGGGGGCTCTATTTTAGGGAATACGGTAGTACCGTAAAAAAACCTACCGTGAAATCTAAAATACCAGGGGGGCTGTATTTTTTCACTGACCCCTTTTTTCCCTGCCCAAAATCTCAAAAAATGTTCCCAAAAATGCCCCTAAAATGGAGTTCTGTCAGGTGTTACTGGTCATTGAGTGTTTTTGGGTGCAAATCTTCCATAAAAGGCTTTACGTCATCACTTACTTAACCACAAACGTTGTACATAAGGTGTCTTATACAAGAACTTGACTTTACGACCCCAAAGCGGGGAATTCCAAGTTGGGGGGGGGGGGCTTTAGTTTGGGGGCTCTATTTTTTCACTAACCTCTTTTAGTGGGGCTGTATTTTTTGGGGGCTCTATTTTAGGGAATACGGTAAATATAAGGGGGCTCTATGTATTCACTGACCCCATTTTGGGGGTGGGGCTCTATTCCGGGGGCCCCAAAATCGGGGTACCCGGCTAGCTAGCTAGCTTTCTTGCGCCGGACACCTCCAGCCAGCTAGTTTTCTTGCTCGGACCAACTACATCACTGTTGCAAGGTAAGGTACCCCTGAGGTCCGAAAAAGGGTGTTTTTTTGGGTGCATTATTCTGCAAATTTGGCCGAAAAATTGGTACTTTTTTGCATTTTGGCCGAAAGTTTGCCTAAAATACCTATTATATGAGGTTAAATATTTCTGTTCAACTGACAACTGTTTTATTGAAAACAATCATTTTTTCACCAAAAAAGGATTCAGAAAAATCACAAAAGATTATGACAAAAATCGGGTAAAAATCTGACCCAAGAAATTCGGGCGGGGCCGGGCTGGGCCGAGCTTTGGCTACCTGAGATTTGCGCGGGGCCGGAGATTTGCGCGTTCCGCGCGATTTACGCACATTCTCGCGAAAGTAGTATGGTACAGTATCCCCCCACCCCCAAATCAGATTCCCCACCCAAAATTCTGGGTAAGTACAGTATCTCCCCCTCAGAAGTAGCCGCAGCACCGTTTGTGGGCTCGGGCCAAACCCGGCCCGGTTGCGACCTCTATAGTGTACCTCCCTGGGTAGGGGGAAGACCCAAATTCAGGAAAAAGTCACTTTCTGACGCAGAAAATTTGACCTATATTTGCCAATATTTAGAAAAATCCTCATAAAAAGTGTGTTTCGGCGAGTTTATGACACATTTATCACACATTTTAGGCCTAAAAATTCGCATTTTTTGCAAAAAATTGGGGAAATTAGTGTGCTAGTAGTGTACCTTGGTCGGGGAAGCTAGTGTACCTTAACTTTAGGTTGAGGACCCCTTTCCCCCAGCAGGAACTACACTGATCCGAACCAGAGGTCGCAATCGTGCCGTGTTTGGCTGGCCCGGCCCGATTTTTTTTGGGTCAGATTTTTGCCCGATTTTTGTCATAATTCCTGCGATTTTTCTGACCCTATTTTTTGATGAAGAAATGATTGCTTTCAATGAAAAAATTGTCAGATAGGCAAGTACTAATCACTTACTTGCCGAATCCCCAGAACTTTTGGTATTTTGACAAAAAATACTATTCTTTCAGTAAAATAGTCACTTCAGAAGCTTCGGGCCGGGGCGGGCACCCCGGCCCGATCCTTCAGATCACTGGCCCGGTCCGAACCAAAAGCGCGGCCCGGCCCGATTGCGACCTCTGATCCGAACTAATAACCTCATCGGTTTTGTGTTACCATTGGTTGGGAAAAGTAAAATAAAAAACCGATAACAAACCACCTTCAAAATTAATGGAAAAGTTTTCGGACCTCGAAAAAAAAAAACGTTTTTCTTCATAAAAACCAGTTTTTTTCGTCCGCCAGTATAGTCCCGTAGCTCCCCTCGTAGCCACAAGCACTGATGTCTCAAACACCTAAGGCCGCTCTCTGACAAAAGCAGAAAGTTTACTACACTTTGCTTTTTGCTTTTGTCAGAGAGCAAAAGCAAAAAGTTGACTTTTTGCTTTTGTCAGAGAGCAAAAGCAAAAAGCAAAAAGTGTGCTGTAAACCTTTTGCTTTTTGCTTTTGTCAGAGAGCGGCCTAAAAGTCGGTAATTTCGACAAGCATCCGTTTCTTTGTAACACTTGAAAATGGACAACTAAAGTCTGTTTGTCTGACAGCGGCAACCACATTGTTCAATCTAAGTCAAAGTTTAATCGAGTGTCACTTGACGACGGGGAGATCCATCGGTGAGCAATGTCGGCAACATTGAGGTGGCGAATGCTTACGTTGTGCGCCTTGCTGCTCACCCTCGCATCACCAGTGTTTTCTCTTGATCGTGACCCGTACGAAATTTTGGGGTTGACAAGCAGCGCCAGCTCGGCGCAGATCAAGGCCGCCTACAAGAAACTCGTCAGAGAGTGGTGAGGTTTAATATTAATTTTTTGTTTTTTCTGCTTCGAATGCCGAAAATTTCAATGATGCCCGATCTTAATTGCAGGCATCCGGACAAAAATGTCAGCCCCGAAGCGGAGGAGAAGTTTATCGAAATCCAGCAAGCGTACGAGGTTCGTTCTGTGCTTACTCTGTGTATTTCACTTGTCGTGCAGTTGCAAATAATGGAGTGTGTGTGCTTTGTTTTATCTTTTCCATTGATTTATTTCACGCATCTATCACTTTGCAGTTGCTGTCGGATGACGAGCGTCGAGCCACTTTTGATCGCACTGGATCGTGGGAGAAGGTATGCATGATTATTGTTGTATCATGCCAGAAATTAAGGATATTTGTACGTTTTCCAGCCGTAAAGTTTCAGAAACCCCAAATTGAATACAAAAATTATTTATATCTCGCGATCTACACAGGTGCACGCGCACGATTTCGGTCACGAGCCGTCGATGGACGACCTGATGCGCGAGATGATGTTTGGCCAGGCATTCCACGGTGATAACACGGCCACGAAGGGGTACGCGAAGAACAGGGTGACGCTCAGGTTTGTTGCTGTTGTTCACTGCAAAACATTTGCATTGTTCAATTGCTGATATGATGCTTTGGTTCAACGTCAGTCGTCTGACGTGGCCGAGCACAACGCGTGCTCGTGAACTAAAATAGGACTTAGCTGAATATCTTGCTTGGCCACGAAGCGGCGTAAATCACGTAAATGCAAAACAGTCTCGAACTTCGGGCCTGATTGGGCTTTGAATCGGGAATGTTTATGCAGGCGCCACGTGGATTTATTTTTCGGATTGTTTAGTTTGTCTATCTCACAGAATGTACGAGAACAGCATTCTGAAAGCCAGCCACAAACGGCCGTATCTGATGTTCATCTACTCGGACTGGTGTGCGCCGTGTTTGCAGTATTTCCCGCAGTGGGACTCAATCAAGAACGATCTGGAAGAAGTCGGTGGGTTAACTGGAATGCGGAAACAGCGTGTTATGTTTTTGTTATTATGCATTTGCAGTTGGATGATTTTCCGTTTGAAAATTTGTCGAAATTGCAGGTTACGTAATGGGCACTGTAAATCGCATGCTTGATGGCACATTGGTGGATCGATTACGTGCGCGCAGTATGCCGTCATTTATTGGCGTCGTTGAAGGTCAGTCAAATGTAGGATTTTGATGCTGTGTTCGATTTTAACAGTTATAAAGCTGCTGGAATTGAAGCAACCTTTTTAAAGTGATTAATGAAACGGTTGCAGAGCGCACATTCCATTTCCGCGGCAATCTCAACAGCAAGCTCGAAGTGATCGAGTTTGCGCGATCTATCATTCCGACGCATTTGATGGCACAGATTCGCGAAAGTCTGGCGCTCCGTGCGTTCATTGACGCTTGGGAGACGACCAATAAGGTTGGATTTGTTTACTAGATTTGAACAGCTAAGCTATACTGGCAGGCGAAAAAAAACCGGTTTTTTTTCCAAAAAAACCGAAAAAAAACCGTTTTTTCCGAGACCCGAATACTTTTCCATTTATTTTTCCGTGGGTACCTTTTCTTTTTTTGATCGGAAAAATATCGGTACTTTATTCCAATTTTTCTAAAAAATTGTAATGCAAAACTGATGAGTTTTTCGATTTCAGTGAAAAATTGGCTCGAGCACAAAAATTAACCGGCCCAAAATGGGCCAAAAAGCGTGTAAACCAAGTGTTTTCGACTGACTTCAACACTCTTCAAGAGCACTCTCGTCACTGCGAACAAATTTTACACTGAAATTGTTATATTTTTCGAAATTAGGTACGTTCTTAAGTACTGGAAAAGTATTTGGGAAAAAAAAACGGTTTTTTTTTTCGAAAAAAAACCGTTTTTTTCCACGAAAAATAAAGAACGGTTCTTTATGACAGTATAAGCTAAGCTGGAAGCCTTAGAAGCCTTGGAAGCTAAGACGCATCGAAGCAACTGACCATTTACCGTTCCATTCTTTATTTTGGCGCGTTGTCTATATCTACTGACTTCTGAAAAATATCCCAAGCGCCAGACATAAATGTCGTATACGTCTAATGCTGGTGCCAGTCTGTCAACTGCAATCTAAATGCTCTTATTTGTGTTTTACAGATCGCCGTTGTGATGATCGGGCCACGCGAGAAGCCCCGTTTGCGTTACGCAGTCGCATCGATGATGCATTCGGGATACGCTCGATTTGCATACGTGCATCTGGCACAAATGAAAGACAGCAAGGAACTGCGAAAAGCGTTGGACATCAGGGAGCACGACGTTGAGACGTTGCTGATATTCAATGATTCGCCAAAAGTATGAATTGTATTTGATACTATTTTCTGTGAATTCGAGGTGAAACCTCTCATTTCCCTGTCAGGACGGGCCTGTGGCACGACTCAGCTCGCAAGGCAGCATTTCGACCAGCGCTGTTCGAAATCTGATCGAAAACAACCGTGATCTGCTGTTGCCGAGGGTTGGTGGATGCTATTTTCATTTGTCTCAATAAAATTATTTTGTTTTTGAAATTTGTAAAATCTTGCAGATCTCGTCGCAAGAGCGTTTCGATCGTTTCTGTCCGCCAAGTGGTCGACCGATGAAATTGTGTGCCATTCTGGTGGTGGACGCTGCTGATGACGAGGATAAAATGCATGTGAACGCGTTGAGGGATTTTGTCAAGGTGTGGTTGTTGTGTTTTCGTTATTTAGGCATTTTTTGGTTTTCAGCACAAATTCAGCACACATTGCGCGCAGCGAGTGGCTCAGTAATCGTTTTGCAGGATGATGCAAGGTCGAAACCGGACCGAGTGCAATTCCTGTACATGTACTCGGGCGTGCAACGTCCGTTCATCGATGCGCTGCAGCACAATGGCACGCACAAATTGGCTATTGATGATGCACATGTCATACAGCAGAACAACGAACACGTCGAGGTGAGAGAGCATGTTCGTATTGTGATGTGACGTGGTTCGTGTGGGAAAAGTTGTCCGGCCAGACGGTAAAAATGTTTCGTGGAAAGTACTTGAAGCCCGCGAAACAAATTCATTCAATTAAACGGGCGGATACGCAATAATTTTCAAATGGAAATAATATTCAAACAAATGAAAAGCATGCGACACTCAGTATATAAACCTTCAAAATGTCTGCCTAAGCAGGTCTGACAGTCAGCAAAGATGTGCATGTGACACACGTATGATGGAATAAAAAACAAAAGTATTTGCGTCTACGATTTGCATTCGCCATTCGGGCTTTGCGCACATTGGCTTTTCGTAACTTTATTGCTGTGGGTGATCATTTTTTGTCTCTTGTTTGAGCAAATATGTGGTGTTGTTATAGTCAAGTTCTAAATTCGCTGCCGCACAATGAAATACGTCCCATAGTTAATGTCAAGTTCCAGACCCGAAAATCCACTTCCGCGACACACGTGTTGCCTGCCAGCTAGCCAGGCAGCTGTGCACAACGTTTCAGAATTGCGCGTGGTCAGCATTCGGGTTTAGAACTTTACATTAACTGTCTGGCGTTTTCTATTGCGCGGCAGCGAATTTAGAAGTCTACAAAATTGTACAAAACCAGACGCCAACGCTGTCGTCGTCGTAATGATTGCAGGACTTCAAGGACGTGCTGGTTGTGTGGCGTCTGGACAGCAACCGAGCCCGATTCGTGTGGCTGCGTCACAGCTGGAATGGCATGGCCGCCAATCGCAGTGCCGAACGACTGATGGAACACGTCCGATCACTCTTGACTGGCAATATGCAATTGGACGACGCTGCCGCGCTCAATACGCTGGTTGGTGGAATTGGAAATTGGGTGAAAAATTGGTTGCTGCTTCCATGAAACTGTTTTTTTTGCAAACGTGAGCATGGGCGGCTTTTGAACCAAAATGCGGAAGTTGGTTGCGAGCAACGAAAACTGTTGGCCGCGTGCGGTAGCTGTTTTCTCGCGAGTTGTTCCCACTGACTTCTGCGTTGTCGCGGGCTCTGCAGAATAGGAAAGTGCAGTATGGTTGGATCGATGGTTTGAATGCGATGGAGTGGAGCAACAGAAATGAAGCAAATGTGAATTAGAGTTTACTTTAATAGTTTATAGCATGACAGCCAGCTCTGAGAAACCGAACGCAATGCAACGGCGAGACAGACATGACAACTCAATAAAAATGAGCGTCTCAAATGTAAACTATTTGAATCAATTTATTTTCGTCACCTATCAGTTGTTGTTGTGTGTGTGTGTCCGATTATGATTAGCGTCGTCGCAGCGGCATCCACTGTGCACCAGCACCGCGACGTTTCAGTGGCATCCACAAAGCTGGTGATCGTCGGGCGATCTTATCTTGAAACATCATCAGCCCCGGTGCGGGATACGGTACTGACATGTGGTTGGCGTGGTAGTAACGTTGTTGTGGTTGGTCACTACCACTGCTGTCGTCGTCGTATGATTCGACATCTGCGTTTATGCTGCTCGCAAATAGAGCCAGACTGATAAGAAGAGCGAATTGCATTGTGAAGGCCATTGCTGTTGCGTGTTTGGTCGGCGATTGGCTCTCTGGAAGATTTTAGATGTGGCTTGTTGGACTGTGAATCTACTTGCAAATCGCAGGGCATTTGATTAAGCCTTCAACTTCTAACTTGAATCGCCAAGAACTGAGAGTCGCAGGTAATCTTGGATTTGTAGCTGGAAATATATGCGAGTATTCCAGAAGCTCATGTGCAAATGGGAATTTTACTTGCAAATGACAAGTGTTTGCTTGTAAGTGAATTCCTAACTGGATGACTGCCAGCTCGAGTAAACATTTCGCGAGCTTTTAACATACAATGAGTGGGAGATTGTCATTAGTGAAATAACAAGACAAGTCTTGTCAAAACCGTCAACCATATGATCCAACAAATGGTAGCTGGTGTTTCATGTAAAAAATTGCTTAGAGTTGGAGTATCTTGGACAGCACTCCCATTTGGTCATTGTACAAGAGACAACAAAATAATTGACATTGAATTTTGACACTCAAAAAAATAAACTGTGAAATGGTGAAGCACGTGCATTATGCACATAGATCGAGCACAACGCGTTTTTGTTTGTATTGTCTTGGGTGCCTCAGTCCGTCCGTCTTTGTTTTGTTTGTAAACACTTTCATATGCATGCATGTCTTACCTACGTAATATGCGCCATTTTTTGAAAGCTAGTTCGGATACCCACCTACACCTGAGTCAGTCTAAAGTGTGCCTCATGTTGTAAGTGCGTTTGTAAAAGCCGACTCGGTGGTAATTTGGCGTGACCGCGTGTGCTTGGCTGACAGACCGCAACGATATTTGTGCTCCAATCTGATTTACACAAAAGGCAGCGCCTGGAAATACCATCGTCAGAAACTCAACTAAGTCGCCATGGCGAAATGAAGTGTTTGTACAAGTGGAGGTACGTCAGAGCGAAACAATCAAACAGTAAATTAGCTAGGTTCTTGATAGGAATACAGCGTAGAAGAAACCGGGATGCGGTGTCATGTCAAATGTCAATAGCGCGAGTGCTGAATGAAACTTGAGCAAGTCATTTTTCGTGTGTCGGCGGCATAATTTATGGGAATGCTTTCGCACTAGTGCAGGCCCAGTATATCGTCGCTTAAACAAAACAGGGGACCCCAAAATCACTGTTCCGTTTACCGTACTGTCTATTCGCGTAATCTGTCAGCACACACTGGCACCGTAGCTGATTAATTCTGGACCACACTTAGTTTGTCTTGAGATTGAGACGTCAATTTTGTGTGTTATGGCATTGCAAATTTGCTGTGGTTGTCACAAAATTTTAAAACAAGCTGTTGTTTGACAAGACGGCAAGCTGCAGAAAAAGTTCAGCTACCGACAAAAACATACACGACAAAACGTAGAAGCGCGATTATTTTCACACGTAAAATATGGAATTTTCACTAAATAATTGCAGGTTGACGAGCATTCAGCGTCATGGCTCCACCGTTTCTCGCATCGCACCATGCGCGTCTGGGAGGCGTTCATTTTCCACGCCACTAAAGAGGAACTCTTGCCGGCGCTGTCTGCGTTGGGGACATTGGCGCTGATCGTGGTGCTCGGTTATGGACTCAACTACTTGGCGATGCGCGAAATCAACGAACAGAAACGCGAACAGGCCAGACTGAAACGGGCGGAACGCGAGCGGAAGAAGGCGCAGGGCATAAAGTTGGTTTTTTGGGCGCAAACGTGCGAGGTTGGTGTCTGGACACATAGAACCGAATGATGCAGCTTTGCGCACATCACCCATTTTGAATCCCTTGTAAATGCGGAATGTTTTGATGGTCCTGCCATTTGGCATCGGGCTTGCTTCTGGATCTAGATTTACATTATTTCTCCTTACACCTCTCAAATCAGCCACCAATGTGTGAATAGGCATTTGTGCTCATGCGCGCGGCACTAGTATTGAGGATTTAGTATACTTATAGCAACTAAAACAAATACTGGTACTCAGCTTTCCAAATTATCAATTCAACTGCACAGAGAGCAACCGTACGATGACATTCTACGCGAACTTCGTGCCGAGACCTATTTCGGCATGGTGCGACTGCTGAAGCCTGGTTGTCGCTCGCTGGTAGTTCTGGTCAGTGCGGAGACCAAGGACAAATTGTTGCCCGAGTTTAGGCGTTGTGTGTGGCCGTGGAGGAAGTTAGTTTAGTCTTCATTGGGGGTCAACTGAACGAGTTTGGCCATGACCATTTATAATGTACCTGTTTGTTGGTGGTCCGGTCGCGTGGGCACCACATGATTACCCTACTACTTCCATTATTTGTTTTGAAATATTAGATTAGCCACGCGCACGTGGAAATCGTAATTTAACTGTAAATAGGTCAGTCGCTCACAGTTTACCAGCTCGTGTTTGACAGATACATCTGATTGAATCATGTTTTTCAGCAATAAAACACTGATGTTCGGCTATGTGATGGTTGAGAAGAACATTGGCTGGTTCAAACAGCTGTTGACCTATACATTGCCCATCGATGAGGAGCAGCCGACGGCTGAGTCTTCCAAATTGTCGATGCGACTGAACGCGATCAATCCAAAGTAAGAATGACTTGGGCTGTCAAGTTTGAAAAAAGATTAAAAAATGCTCGTTGATTTGGGGGTTTGCATGCTGCACATGCACTAACGATAACCTACCGGGTTGGGCGCCGCCCATCTGTGAAATTACATCATGACGGGCAACCAAAATTCATTTTGTGGCACAATTACAAACGTTATTGGATGTGAGATCGGTGTTAGACTGACGAGTGGGAGTAGCTAGAAATTTGAAAACTTCTTTTGGGATTTTATTCGTTACATATAACGTAGTACTTGCTGCAAGCTCTCGCCTCCATTGTGAAGATAGAAGTCCCAGAATTATCAATAGTAGACTGGGTGCAATTCTGGTTGCAGACAAACAGTTGGCACGGTGCTGTCCCTGAACGGCTGGCGGCTGTACTTCTGCATGTACCATCCGAAACACGCGCCGTCGATGGTCGGATACAAACCGCGATCGGCGCGAAACTCGACCCGCAATTTCATGGGGTTTGATGACGTCGATTCGACCAGTGATTCGGAGCAGGATGTCGACTGTAGGGACGAAGTGAGTGGCTACGTTGGTTTGATTTTGGGACAATAACGCAAAGGCCACGGGGTTGGCTGAACCGTATGTGATCTGCCAGGTCTGGCTTGCTCAGTGTTGCTTGTTCAGGGTCATTCAGATATTTTCCCATTTCGGTCTGTTTTTTTTGACGAAGGTCGTTGATGAACAATTGGGAAGCTGTATGTGATTAGTTCAGCCAACGGCTAGGTTGTTCAAAGTCATGCTGATATGTGGTTAACTACAGCCGCAGCCTGAGGGCTCAGTGCTGGATTGAGCTGCAGATTCATCAGCGCTGTGTGCTGTGCTCCCGCCACAAGACTGCATCTGTCTGCGTGCTTGTTTTGTAAAAAAGGTCGAAAATGTAGAAAAATATTATCATTCATTCCAAATATCATTCCACACAGATGCACAACGATGATTTGCGTAATCGACGTCATCTCGAAACTGACGACCTTCTGGCTGGTCTGCCCAATTGGCTGGATCGTTTGTTCGAGGGTCAAGTCCGGCGGTATTATTTGCCCGAATGGCCACAATTGAAATGAAACATCGACAGCTTTCAATATCTTGTTCCACTGCTGTGTGGTTTGTCACTGTGTTTGACTGATTTGTGGCGGCTGATTTTATTTTTGCATCAATCTCATGATATTTGCTTTCTGTCAGATTCTCGTTTGATAATCAAACGTGCGATGTTTTTTTAAATTTTTTCATCGTGCTTTTTTGTGTACGTTTATTAAGTATGTAATTGGTGTATTTTGTGGCCAGAATAAAATAGGCACACAGCCCCGGTTCGCTGATAGCTGTTTGTAAATTTATATGACACCTAAATTTTTATTTGTTTAGGTTCAAGACGATTGTGGTGTGATATTGCTTTATTCCATGTTGCTTTCATTTCCTGCATTTCCTTTGCTTGGTTTCTACATTGATGATAAATATGTGCAGTTCATTGTTATGTGCGTGTTAATCTAGTCATTTGCTTTGTGTAGTATTTGTATTCTGGTTTTGTTTTCGAACCGTAGTGTAATCGTTTTCTGTGGTCAACTCTCTTTATAAGGTTTCTTGATTATTTGTTCGGTAAATTGGTGTTCGTGCCATACTTCTTCCAGTGGTTCGCAAATTTGTGGATAAAATCTAATTTATATCTGAGTTTCAGGTTTCATTGATGAACAGTCGGTCCTGCTATTCCGGTTTCAGTTTTCTAACTGGACTATCCATTGGATAACACAACTAATTTATCGACCAATAGTTTTTTAATTTCCCCAACCTAACAGATGCGCACGCGTGCTATCAAAAAGATTCGGCACGCTGGCCGCGGTGCACTGCCCAAATTCGTGTCCGGCACCAAAGCTGTGTTCGATTACGAGACTCGACTATTGCCTGCTGACGTCGACCCCGATGAGCTGGCGGCACGACCGACTGACGAGTTTGAGGTTTGCATTTCATGCTTTTTTTGGTTATTGTTTATGAATTGTGTTTTAGTTTCAGCTCTCAAGAGCTGGACATCCATCATCATAAGCATGCCTGAAGCACAGCGTTTTTAGTTTGTGCTGGTAGCATTTTTGAATGTAAAACGAGAAAACCCACGCATGTGATTTTGCAGTTTCTGTTTGGCAAGGCTTTGAAACATTGTAGACCTGCTGCATTTGAGACGAAGACAGGATTAGTGCTTCTTCAGGTGATCGACGACACCCGTAAATCCTATCCTGACGGTTACGGCAAGCCGTTGGAGCTGGTGTTCGGCAAAAAATTCCAAGTTGCCGTCTTTGAAGAGTGCATACAGACAATGCTGGTGGATGAAGTTGGTCTACTATAGGTTACTAGCCTAAAATAACACACCATTTTTAGTTGAAATTGTTTGTTTTGTTGAATTCACGGCAACGTCGACGAAGTTGCCTGTCCCTTGCGTTTGAGAACGTTTCGCGAACGTCAATCAGCGTTGCCTGTTCTAAAGTTGGAACAATTTTGTTAAACATACGCGGCCTCCTGTCCTTATGTTACGGTGACACGGTCACCGGACACATAGTAGCTTAGAATTTGACGGCGCAGACCAGACAAGAGAATGCCACTTTGCCATGTGCAGGGAGGGGCTCCTGCTACATGGGAGTCACTATAAAGAGGTACATACATAAACCTACATGCTCGTAACCAGGTTGCAAGTTTCGACATCCAACCGGTCGACCTTCTTGCGTACCCGACCATGTCGAAGAAACTGCGTGATATCGCGCACGAACGAGAACATCCGGAGGCACATGAACACAAATCGAAGTCGTCCTGCTGTTGGGGACTCGCTGGTGCTGGCGGATTGGGGTATCCCAATTTGGACAAGGTTGGGGGATCTGGTTACTCTGTTATTGTTAGCGAAGCAGGCTTGAAACTGATCCTACATAACGTAGTGTGATACGTTTAATCAACTGTTTACATTCTGCGATTAACACATCACTCCGTGCACAGGCTGCCATTGTCAAGACAGTATTATAAACAAGACAGGCCGATAGACCGTTCCGATACCCAGCCCTATTTTCAGGAAATTTCCCATACATACCCCCTAAAATCAAAAATTTCCCATACCAGGCAGTTTCTCCAAACTCAAAAATTTCCCATACCCGAAGGTGGGGTTTTTGAAAAAATAACCCCAAGGATCTTCTAAAAGTGCCAAAAATTGGTCTAAAAAGGGCTTAAAACAGAGTTTTCTTGTGGCAGCAAGCGATTTGTGACAATTTTGGACAAAAAATGGTCAATTTTGGTACTTCTCGGGGTCTTAGGGGTGCTTGTCCCAAAAGTGATCAATTTCCCATGCCCCATACCCCCGGCCAATTTCCCATACCCATACAGGGGGTAACCCCCAACTCCCTGCCCCCTAACTACACCACTGGTGCTGATGCCACACATGTGACTTGACGAATTGTTCTTGTTCATTGTTTCGGCAAATTTTACACGGAAAATTTTACAACACAAAAGGGGGGGAATTTCGGGGCGGGGAAAAGGGGAGAGAGGGGGGGGGGGGGGGGGGGGGGGGGGGGGGGGGGGGTGGGGGGGGTAGGCCTCGGTGTAAGCTTGGAACATTCCACGTTAATAACAGGCAATGTTTCACGTTTAACCGAGCTAGACGACCGAGCTTTCGACCGAACTTTACACCGACCTTTACGCAACATTTTTCATCCAACATAAATAGATGACGGACCCATGTCCACGGCGCAACTCAAGACAGCCGAGCTACTTTTGCATCACGTTTCAGGTGATGTCACATCCGCAACCGCTTCGGTTCACCTTCCATCTACATCACGTTCTGCAGCCCGACGACTACGAACAAGCATCGTGGCAACTCGACGCAGACCAGAAGCTGGCCAGTGTCGAAGAATTAAGACAAAAGGGCAATGCCGCCTTCAAGGAGGGCGATTGGCGATTGGCCGCCGAGCGGTATTGCGAAGCAATTAGTCGGTTGGTTTGGGTTGAATGATGTTCTGATGTTTCTGTCATTTTAGTTTTGATGTTGATACCGCGGCGGACGCAAAAAAAACCGTTTTTTTTTCATTTACTTTTCAAGGTGGGTTTTTATCGGTTTTTTATTTTACTTTTCGCACAAAAATTGTAACACGAAACCGGTGAGATTTTTTTGATTTGGATCAAGTTTTGGTAGGATGTGCGGACAAAAACTTTCTATGAAACCCTAATCTTGTGTAATTTGCTCATATTTTGTGCCCAAATGTTTCACTTTTTTGAGCGGAACGCCGTAAGTATTTTAGATATAGGGGGCAAGAGTGCCAATATTGAGTACTTAAGTAAATGGAAAAGTATTTGAAAAAAAAACGTTTTTTTCGAAAAAACGTTTGTTTTCAACGAAAAATACAGAACGGTACTTTATGCCGATATAACGACGTTGAACAGTGTGCGATATAGCACAGGGTCGCCATTGGTCAAATGTTTATCTGAAACGCCGAAAATTACGTGGAAGCATCAGAGGGCGTTTTTTTGCTATTGCTTGTTCGGCAGGTTTGACGGGCACAAATTGAAAAAAGGTGTGTGCCGCCAGGTGCTGTCGTACGGCGGCTGCATCGCGTCTGTGCATCAAAGACCGATTACCATGTTTCGTATCACCCCTGTCATTTTGACGCTAAGCTCTTTGACGTCAAATTTTACTACACATGCTTTGTGATTTCAGTCTTGATACGCTGATGTTGATGGAGAAACCGGGCGAACCAGAACACATCGACATGGACCAACGCAAACTGCCCTTTTATCTCAATCTCACGCAATGTCAGCTGAATATGCAGCAATATTATGAAGCGATTGAGAGTGCCACTGAGGCCTTACAGCGCGATGCGACCAGCGAAAAAGGTTGGGATGGATTGATTTATGGTGCATTCGGACTGGTGCTGGTGCCCCGCCCGTCTGCGAAGAGCTAGACAATGCTGGATGATGCTGATTTGTCATGTGAACCCATTTCGATTGTATTCGATTTGAAAGCAGCGCGTCGGCATTCTATATTTTGCCTTGGTTCATGGAGCATCAATTTGCAGGTTCAGTCGAATCACAGTATTCTAATCGTACTAATCATGATACAATGCCAGACAATTTAGCATGTCGGTGAATTTAAAAATTCAACTCCGTCATTTCAATAGAGATCGCAGCAACTGACAATGATGGAACCAATCAGATAATCAATCAATCGATAATAGCGTGTGTCCCATCAATGGTAGACAACGTTCATGTGGTAGGCCGAATACTGATCGGCATTGGTGTCAATCGATTCCGAGTCATCGTCGTCCGATTTTGTGAGCGCGCGCCAGATGGTCTTGTTTCGTCCCAAACGTCGTCGATTCGTCATCGTTTCGTCGTACATCTGGTCGAGTTTGGCCAACATGTCGCGCGTGATGTACGTGCACAGCAGCAGGAAGTAGTCGCGTGTCGATGGCGCGTCTGGTGTCGTGCACGTTTTTGGTTGAGTATGGGGCTAGCTGGTGCATTTGCACTGCTATGAAAACGAGACGAAACACGCAGAACACACTGCTGTTACATTATGTGTGATGGGTATCGCGGTACACATGCATGTGGTTGTCATTGTCAAAGTTGGTTTTTGTGAACAGACTGCTTCGTCAATAGAGCTCATGTCCTGTTCCCACGTAATGTCGCCATGAGCAGCGTACATTGCAGTGTGATTTCAAAACGATGATCGCAGTGACGAACCAGTGAACGGCTGGCAGCTGAGACGCAACGCCGTACTCTCACCGCTGTTGAGTCGGCCGAATGTCGGACGCATGCGGAAACGATGCCAACGGGTTGATTGGATCTGCCAGATGACAGTGTGAATTTTTTTCGAAATTTGACTTTTGAGATCGAAATCCACAGAATTGTGTGAAACATCTGCTCGCTAATCTTGGAACAGACGTATGTCTGTCTGCAACGTGATCGCAGACCGGAATTTTCGGAAATTGATCAGCACTAAAGAAGTGTTAGATATGGGGTGGAATTTTCGAAATGGTGTAAACGTCAGTTGGGCGTGTCGGTGAAAGCTCGATCGAAAGCCCGGTCAGTGTAAGTTTGGTGTAGGTAGATACAAAACATTGCTTGCTGTTAACGTGGAATGTTTCAAGTTTTCACCGAGCTTACACCGACAGCCAACTGACGTTCACACCTTTTTGAAAATGCCATCACCCATGGTAACACCAGTAGCGGTAAGAGGACTGAGTCGATGGTTTAACTCCAAAGAGGGCAGACTGTAATGATAATATCAAGCCAGCCACCTTGTAGAGCATGACGGTATCGTTGAATTCGAGCAGGTCGTCGTTGTCGTTGTTGTTTGTGATGATCAGATCGACGGTTTGTAGCAGACTGTAAGGCGGATGAAAGTGGATGCCGTTGCGCACCGCGTCCAGCACGTCCACTTGTGGTCGATGCAGAGTGTGCGACGCGTGCAGCAGCTGTGAATGGAGTTGTGCATTATTCAAAAAAAAATTAGTCGCAGACTACGGTTGTGTGACAGCCAGAAATGTTCAATGCGTTGTCGTTATGCCGCTGGCACGATGCATCGTTCGACTTTAGCACGTAATTAGCATGATATGCTGGAGTAGTTGCCAGCCGGTAAAAGAGTAGCTGAAGTTCACCAACCACTTTGTTAGCTGCGGCGCGTTTCTCGCCCAATGTCTCGATTTTGTCATTTGTAGGCGAACCCTGCGAATATGCATAAACATATCCAACCAGGAAATTTTTTTGAGATATAAAATTGGGAGTTTTTTTGCTGTTGCAAAAACGTCTTTGCGCACACATGCCTCAGCAACTGTTGGAATGGCTTCGTCTTGTGTTTGGTCGTCGCTTCTGACTTGTCTGGATAACATGATGACTGTTTGATTCTTCTCCAAAGTAAAAATGCGATCCAATAATGAATCAAACCGGTACAAAATCATGCAGCCTCCAAGTTAGTATGAAGCGGGCAGTCAAAAAGCGCCCTACATCTACGTCACAATTCACATTGTAACATCAATGCGTGCACAATCTTGTGTCATCTCTGGATTTCGCTGTGTACTGTAGTCTGCAGTGATGTTTTACGCGAGCATATTACCAGCTCGCGTTTATGTTTTTGGGGACGTTTTTTACCGTCGTCAAATCAAGTCGTCAACTTCTTGTCGGCAACTCAATGTATACTATTGTTCGCGCTCATTTGGGGCTGCTTGTGTTGACGACCGTACTATAAGCCCATGTGGTGGGCTTCGCACAGACGATGACGTGGTGCACCGCCCGTCTGCGAGAGCAGGTAGAAACGTGCAATCAAAAACATGCCGCACAATTCCTATTATTTTGGACTCGCGTTGTTTGTTGATGTTCTGGCGCACTACCCGTCTCTGGAAATGGGCATTTAAAATTGCATCGCCGCCCTATTGTCTTTCAGGACTGTACCGACGGGCCAAGGCCTACGAACATGTATGGGATCTGGACAAAGCCATCAACGACTTGGAAACGTTGCGATCGGCCCATGCCAATTCGAGTGCATTGGTCGCACAAGAATTGCGACGTATCAATCAGTTGAAAATGGAGAAAACTCAAACCGAAAAACAGTCTTTTGGTAGTATTTTCACCAAGTGAACACGAACGATTCGCACGCGCTTGAGACGACAATAAGATTCAGAGCAACGTAAGATGTGTATCTTTTATTGTATTATATTTTCTGAATGTAATTTTTGAATTTCGTATCGTTACGTGAAACGTGTATTGTATTATGGGTGTTTTTTAAATTTTATAGCGGCGTTTTGTCTAGTCATATGCTGTATTGTGATCTCAATGTGCACATTTGTTTTCTTTCATATCGTTCCGTACATTGATAAATTTTTTCCTGAACGTGCGCAGTCTGATAAATTATTTTGTGTCGATTAAATGCCACGTCAAAGTCGCGCTTTGATTATCTAATGTTGTTCGGTGTTAGTATTATTGAGTGCCCCACCTTTCAGCAATGTTACTTCGTGATTGTGTGCACGTGTTTGTGTTAATCGGCTGTGCGTACGCTCCCCCGCCGGTTGACCACCGAGGTGACGACAAGGCTGACGATGCGCCGTCACCAGCCAAGCCTCAGTTGCAGGCACCCGCCGTGGTCAGTTGCGTTTCGTTAGGTTTTTTCGTGAAATTGAACTTTACGAAAAATGTAAATCTGATGGGAGGGGACGAAAACGGTGTTAGGAAAGGTGGAAATAGCATCAGAAATCATTCCGTCCCGTGAAAGATAAACGAATCTTGGTGAACTGCACTGATGTTTTTTACTTTTGATTCATGATAATGTAACAGCAGTGAGTTTTGCCCGTTTCGGCCTGTTTTCACAGGTGGGCGAGGTACCAGGCCTCGTCGGTGCGAGCGCCTCTGGCCAATTGACCTCCAAAAAAGATCTCGAGCACAACGATGCCTTGATGAGTTCTTTCCACACTGCACACAACCACAATGAGTAGAAAACGGACCAAAATATAGTTTGCCCTATTCTGATCACAGGTGCAACAGAAGAACCCAAAACTCGTCAAACCACCCGCGCACTTGGACGCAGTGCCGCTGGAGCGGGATGGCAAACTGAACAAGAAATACAGAGAGGAGTTGGTGTTGGGCCGCGACACGAACAATATTGATGTGGACGAAAATGGACATGTGACGAGGCACGACGACACGCAGGGAAAGGACACCGTCGTGCTCATCAGGGAGCTGTTCGATAAGTTAGTCGCTTCCAGTTGGAGTTGTGGGGTGCTGTAGCACTGACGATGTTCTGGTGCACTAAGAGCGCGTGAAAATTGGACAAAAATGACCAAGGCCTACATTAACATCAAACTTGTCTTTCGAAAGTTAGGATATTCGCTGCCATCGCTCGCAGGCACTAAATGCGTTTCTAAGCTCTTATGAGGTTTCATGCACGACCCAGAGCATCCCAAGTGACCGCAACCGGAGTTGTCAGGAGAAATGGAGCGAATTTTGTGTTCGTGTCGCACAACGAAACAATGTTCTTATTTATCGACTATAATTTTACAAAAATCACTTGGAATGCGATTGACCCGTTTCCACTCGCAGAGCGGACGTGACCAAACGCGGCAAAATCTCGGCGGCCGAGCTCGAGGCTGCGATTGTGGCCAACATTCAACATCATCTCGACGAATCGATGGGCGAAAATCATCACGTGTTCAGGATTATTGATCAGGACGGCGATGGTACGTCAGCATTTTGTGTCTACACTCTGGAAGGAATACTTATCGCTTGGTCGTGTAGGAGCTAGGACCCGAGCAGCAGAGTAGGAACCAATGTGTCGGTAGGATCTCACTATGGTGGATTGAATGAATTCGTTTGAAATGGAACAACTCAGTCGGACCTTTGTTTGCCAATGACCAATTTTCTATGATTTGATCAGGTGTGGTCACATGGGAGGAGTATCATTATCACTTTTTGGTGGACAACAAACTGATGGATCCATCGAAGGCGAAGAAACACGACGAACGCGATCACAATGATATGGATGACGAACGTTTGTTTGTGAATTTGAATCTCGAAATGTCCTATTCAAAAGAGGTTACATGAACAAGATCGATCCAATTCGATCAGTCACCCAAGTTTGACATCGATCAAGATCCTTGTGCACGCGGGATAGGTTTAGTCGATCTGTGACAGCACCCATTCACTGATGCTTCACAAGGTGCAAGCAGAAATACAGTGGTGGGCTCTCGGCCTGCCAAATCTGCTGATTGTTAGCAATGTTTTATTGCTAAAAACCACAATTCAGAAATCACACTATTTCACGTGCAGATCTTGAGAAAATGGAACTGGATCGTGATACGTGGGACACGGCCGATTCCGATGGCACGCCTGGTCTGAACGAACAGGAATTCCTCGCATTCAGACATCCGGAGCACAATGCGGCCACGTTGAAGGAAATGGTCGAAGGCATATTACGCGCATTGGGTGGGTAGTGAGCGATTTACTGTTGTTACGAATGTGATTGAACCGGGAGGTATTCACAAAATCGGGCGCGAATAACAGAGCTGAGTTCGAGGACGGCCGTCCTCGCTCTGCATGTGTTTAATCAGTTTATGACCATGATTATATTTTGTGATTACAGTCCACTATCTTAAAAGGGACATAATAGCGACCTGACACTTTTGGACCCACTCCTTGGGGGGATGGGGGAAGGATAGGTACCTTACAACCATACCGGAGGGCACCTTGCAACCATCAATTTATGGTTTTCATAGGCAAAAATGGGTGTTTTCGATCTCAAAACAGCAAAAATCGCGCGGTCCGCGAGCTAACCTCCATATAATAGCTATTTGAGATAAACTTTTGGTCAAAATGCAAAAAAGTACCTATTTTTTGGCCAATTTTGCAGTATAATGCGTGCAAAAACACCTTTTTTCGGACCTCAGGGGTACTTTGCAACCTTCTGGAGGCTGGGTAGGGGGTACCTTGTAACCATCTGGATCCATCCCCCAAGGGTACCTTACAACCATTTGCCTGCCACTACACTGGACCAAGACATTGGTAGAATGTGACATGATGAATAGGCTGACCATAAAGAAGTGCACCGTACAACTTTTTTCTGCAATTCAGACAAGGACAACGACGGTCGTCTGTCCGAGGACGAGTTTGCGTCGAGTCCACCTGGCGAGGTCGACCCTCAGTGGGCGGAACAGGAGCTCAAATATCAGAAGGAGCGACGGGATGAGTTCGCCGAGATCATTGACTCTGACCATGATGGCTTTGCCACACAACAGGAATTGGAAGATTTCGTCAATCCCAGGAATCCGAAACATGCCAAACAGGTATGTGGCTGGGCCGGGTCACATTGGCTCATTATCACCCACCAGCACTGCTTGACAGTTTGTCGCTTCGTGCATGCGCTTTGCTTGTGCACCATTGTTGCTGCTTGAATTGGGACGTTTGCTTGCCGTCGCCTGCCTCGCTGATTTTGTGTTTTCCCCCTGTTTGGCTCACTGTTCCTTTCTTATGTGACAGCCTTATTGAGCTGACCGCAATGGCTGCTGGCGCGCCAAGTGGGCTTGTTTGTTTTCTTGCTCTCCATAAAGCCATGCGGTAGGTTTGCGATGAAAGCACAGTTACAAGACAGGGTGGGACAATCACGGAAATACTCTATTCTTGGCGCCAAGTGAGTCACTGAGGTTGAGCATACGAAGGTGAAGTTGCACTTGTGTTTTGGGTGTGACGGTCTCGCGTCTGTGGTCCTGTGCCGTTACGGTCCTACGTTAACGTCGCCGACGTACCTGAGTTTCCCTGTTCTGTGTCTGTCTTTTTGCTGACCTTCACATTTCATGGTCGATGCTTCAACGTGTTCTTCACTTTTGTCCTTTCTAACTGTGTCTGTCCGACACCACCAGACTTCACGTTTGTCAACAACGAACTCCGCTCTTATTGTTGCTGGCATCTAAGCTTCTGTCAACTCACACTCACTATGTTGCATGATTGAATGCATTTGGGCACCGCCTATAAGAAGTGACTCACTGTGTTGTGCACGGATACGACGATTTTAGTCAAACCGAACAAAATCGTTGCAACGGCATATGAAACGAGTTTGCACAGCTGTGCGACCAGGACTCAGAAGAACTCAGACCTTAGGTAGTTCCTGCTCCCTGTTGATCAAGCGGGCCTGATTTCGCAGGAGGTGCGCGAGCTGATGGAGATAGCCGATTCGAACAGCGATGGTTATCTGACTTTGGCCGAACTGATCGATCATAAGGACGAACTGGCGCTCACCGGTGTGCTGCAGCCGGTGAAGAGGTTGCACGAGGATTTATAGATCAATGTGCCATTCGCCAGCACCCGGTGTCGGTCTGAAGTTTGAATGCATTGTCTGTGCTTATAATCGCCCGGTGGAACACCAGCTGTGCGGATGTAGGTTGCTACGCAGCGCGAAGCACACGTATTTCACAGAGGTCGTGTATTCAAACGTCAGATGATTGGATTTAGTCATGCTTGCGGAAAATCGTTGAGATCCTGTTGTGATTTGGGCCAAATTTTTGTCAGTCTTGCCATAATATCTGAGAGAGAATTGCTGCGGTAAATTCAGCGTCTCGGTCTATAGTCACTTAAAATGCTGAATATACTGAAGTAATACATACATAATTCCTTTTTTGGTCTTACTTAATAGTCACTGTAATTCTGTTTTCTGTAATGTATCGTTTTAATGTACAGCTGTGCTGCCCTGCCCACTAGCGGATACGGAAAAAAACAGCGGTGGTAAAACAATGGCGAAACAAGTGGCGCTGTTTTTTATTAAGATAATAAGCTTAGTCTTAGGGTTAGAGTTGAGATTAGGCTTAGGCATACACCTCCCCAACTACACACCTCTTTGAGTGGCCGCTGTTTTTGAAAAGTCGCTGTTTTCGCCCCCGCTGTTTTGTCCGCCACCAGGTCAGTCACAATCTGTTTTGAATCCGGAAGTGCGCGCGGTTTGGAAATAAACTACATACCTAATTTGTGATTTTTAGAACAGCTTTTTTCGTTTCTAACGAACATTTAATCATCTTATGCTGTAATTACGCTTGTCGTGTACGTGTAGCATTTCTTGGAGTTATTGAACTGATAGTCAAGGTTTCCAGTTGAAATAGATTATGTTTTTCAAGCTCAATCAATTTGGCTTCCCTTGTTAAATCAATCTGCGTTATGATGGTGTTTGCTTTGCGGGGCTGTGTTTCGATTTTGTTATTGTTTTTATTCGTTTCGTTAGATATGTGCGGTACAATGTCACGGAAGGTCTGAGATTGAAATGAACTGCTATGCATAATGCTGCCATGTTTCATTGGTGGTGTTTGGGTACCGCTCGTCATTGGTTGGTTTCATGTCGTCTGCAACAAGAGGTCTTCAATGAGCGCTTCATTTCCACACAACGTACGTGACACATCAAAGCACAAATATACGCACAAATATATATGGATAATGAAGGAAATTCGGATCCTGGCTTGACTGCGCAGAATATCTAACCACTACGGTATAAAAGCAAACAAAACACTCCTAAGCATGTTTATCATGGTATTGTTTCTTCAGTTTCACGCATCAATGCCCACCGCATTCCTGTAATGGAGAGTTGCGTCTTCATTTTTGAAAACTCTTCTAATTTTTTCGGCATAGGTATACTGTAATCATGATTATGGTGGTCGATGGTGACATACCCTGCACTCGCACGTGTCGTGATAAGGCACGTCGAAGTCGCGCTGCTTTCCGTCGTGCGCGCAGTAGAACTTGACCTTCTTGGTCTTGATCGTACCGCGACAGCATTGACAGTTGTTCAGGGTGAACCCGTCGACCAACATCGATAGTGTCTGCATATTTATATGTTAGATGTACAACACTGTATCCTGTTAAAGTGACGCTCTAATTCACATTAACCCTCTAAGCGGTGAACAGGGTTTGACAATAACTTGGCTGCCAAACAGCTCTTGACCTATGTACATACGTATGTATGTAATGTCTGCTCGACATTGTGAATGTTTTCTGAAAGGAATGAAAACGACATGTTCGTATCAACACAGACGGTAGACTTCACTTTCAGCACTATTTCGTCTGTGCCTTCTCATTTCAAACCATGTAACTGTCTGTGACCGTTCTGTTTTACGGTCGTAAAAAGATTCAATCGTTCAGTTCTTCAGATGGGTCGAATGTTTCAGACCTGTTGTGATGGACAAGCGCCGGCGCACACGGTGATCGGCACGGAGATCGCTTCACAACCATCGCGTGTCGTCAGATCTTCAGTACGATTGGTGAGTTTACAATAGACGGAACCATCCTTGCCATCGGTGTTGACAATCTTGAAGCGAGAATAGAATGCGTTTTGGGAGTGAGTAGATATCCGTTTCAGTTACGGTTCTTCACTTTTTTAGTACATTAACAAAGATCGATATCAATCTTGGTGATCGGTTGGGATCGGACTCGGTAGTCAGAACACATCAATGTGATATTGGATGCGACCGGGAACGTACCTTAGGTGGTGCAGCACCGCAATCGTGCAAGTTGCACAGACGGGTCTCGTTAGTCGGGCCATAGCACTCCCGTCCGCCGTTGGCTGCCGTCGGTTGGTCAGGCGATCTGTGAAGTAAGTACGCCATGCAACTATCGAGCACGTGGCTTACTGGTAGACCAATTGAGCGCTGTACCAAGCTATCGTCCTAACGTGTGTACCTGTATCGGTGTTGCATACCGCCACCGCACGTCTTCGAGCACGAACCCCAGACCGACCATTTCGACCAGCGACAGTCTCGTTTGCAGGCCGCATCGAAACATTTCACACCATCGGTTGAACAATGACTAGAAGTGGCACAATGTTGTCACTACGACGGTGACTCCGATAATGAGATCATCTGGTGATCGGTATCCCACCCACCACATCTTGCAGTCGATGTCATCGTGCCACATTTCTCCCATGATTCGAAGTCCTCCGTTGTGGTCTTCACATGTGCACCGACGTCGATCGACGCAACGACCGCCCGGATCTTCGACCATGTTTTTCGGGCATCTAAATAGATCACTGGTTTTTCTAATTGTTAACATTGTGGCCAACTACGCAGTTTGACCTGCAGCCAGGTGTGCAATCCTCGTCTTCAACGCAGGTGATATTCTGAGTCGCCAAGTCCATGCAGGTCAGTGGGCATTTCTGAGCGCAATCCGTCCATTCTTTGCCGCCCACACACGTTTGATCTTGAAGAAATGTGTAAACATAGTTAGTTTGTTGTAGCATTCCACACAACACAGCATGCACGGTTGATCATTTTCCTATGTTTGCGACATTGTACCTGTTTGGCAGATGTGAACGTTGCACATTTCCGATTGTTCGAGCGCTCCGATACATTTTGTTTCAGCTGTTACACCCTCCTGCATCAGATAATATTTTGACAGTATATAAATAAACGCGGTTTGATGTTTGATATTGTTTGTGTGGGGGTTTTTGGTTTTTTTTTTGGTATATTTTTTTTGCCTTTTTCAAATTTTTTTCAAAAGAAAATTACATTCTGGCCAAAGAGGTAATGAACACCAGGTGAGGTGGGATGAAATTTTTTCATTCTGCTGAAAAACTGAGTAATGTGGTGGGGTTTTCGTCTCTCTGTTGTTGGTCGGTGCCCTTGGCTCTTTTTTTTTTTTTTTTTCTTTTTCTTTTTTTTTTTTGGTTTTTCGTCCTTTTTTTTTTGGGGTTTCCCCGAAAAAGGTTCCGTGGGCACGAAACGTTGGGAGTAAAAACAATTGTGTGGTAAAGCGGTCGAAAAAGATTCAATTCAAAAATAAACGCGGTTTGATTCGAAAAATACAGTGGCCTATGCTTACGCGTAGAATTGTACGAGTTCGTCGTTTGTAGCCTCCGTTGCATGTCTTTGAGCACGTGCTCCACTCAGTCC
The DNA here is from genome assembly GCA_030248065.1 of Rhynchonema sp. JSB1_4. Lineage (NCBI taxonomy): Eukaryota > Metazoa > Nematoda > Chromadorea > Monhysterida > Xyalidae > Rhynchonema > Rhynchonema sp. JSB1_4. The sequence goes on along the minus strand of JASAMV010007746.1, from coordinate 32,105 downwards.
ACCCTCCCCATTCGCAGGTGACCGGACATTGAGCGACGTTGCAATCTCGTGTTTCCGACATTGCAACTGCAACAAGTGCGCTTTTCTCATATCACACACAACTTGAATAACAACTGTTGGCTGTGTGCCGACTGACCTTTGTCACATGCCTTTCCACCGTTCATTGGCTCCAAGATGGCACGAAGTCGACTTTGAACGCCCAGACCGCAACTGCGTGAGCACGGTGACCAATCGTTCCAATGCAACAGTTCGCAGTTAACAGGACTGTCGTCTGTAATTTCGTTGTCATTGGTTTGGTTTGTACTATGCTGTGACTTCATTTTGAAAAATGATCAAGTTTCCAAGGAGTAATGTGATGTGAATGCTGGGCGCTGACAAGGAGCGTGCGCGGCCACCCGTTAGCACTTCCCACTGTAAGAAAAGACTGCAGATACTGTATTCTCAAAGTTACCCGTCCCCCCTCCCCGCGAAAGATATGCCAGAGCCACGGGTCAGGTCAGGTGCCCGTTCATTTCTACGAAAAGGCTTGTGGTACCATTTCAGGTTAGTGAACCAGTAAGCGGGAAGTTTAGCCTTCGCCCATGCGTTCAATAAAAGGCATCGAACGGACGCGTTAGACTCGGTAAACGGGAAGTTGAGTCTCTGCACAGGTGAACGGGAGGATAAGCTGATCTCTGGAGAACGGGTGGATTGTGTCTTTCCGACAACGGTTAGATTGCATATCTATAATCGCGTTAGACTGACGAGTCTTAGCCGGCTGAGGCACGGGTCGGCGCTTAGGAATAATAATAGCGATGATCATAAAAAAACATTCTCTTAGTGTAATTCTGAGTATTAGAAACGAAAGACTGATAATTGGGTCCAACCTGTCGTGGCAACTGGGTAATTTCGTGGTGGCAAGGTGACATGGAAACAGCCGAACACGGTCAGCCGGATGACCTCATCGTCGTCCAACTCCTCGGTGATGCCCTTGATAATTAACATGTCGAGAATAGTTGGTTGATCGAGGTGATTGTAGGCCGGCATGTTCCTTCCGGATACGGCGACCTGAAGTCAAGTCATCACGAGAGTTTTAACCACTGTTCTCGCTCTGCCATCTGTCGCGTGTCAAACAAAGAATAAAACACGGTGCTTACGATAGGTGAGCCTGCAGGTTTGCCTCGCAGCACTGGCAGCAGAACCACGCTGGGATTGTTTTTCGTCTGAACTTGAATGTTGATCAGATCCTTCGGTATTCCGAAGCGGAATATGATAGCTTTTGTGCTGCAACACATGTACATAAATAAAAAAATCTTTCTGCTACGACCACGTTAATTCTGTCAGCTTACGCTTCGTCACGAGTGACGTTTCCGTCTTCAAAGTATTTCGGCAATCCAGCACGCATACGATCGCCAGTCAGCGAGTAATCGCACTCAGATGGCGAGAACATGTCCTCTGTCATTCCGACCCATTCTTGTTGCTGCTTGTTTGTGGTCATTCCAGGCGGTAGCGTAGTCACTAAAGAGAATTTAGGAAACCTCATACATGCCAAGCCAGTGTTGTTTGCTATTCGTACTTTGGACGTACCTCTCATGCAAGCAATCACTTCGATGTAGTCGAATTGACCTTGTTCAATTGGTTGACCATTCAAGCCAGAGAACACAAGTCGCTTAACATCGGTGAAGTTTGTGTCTTTCGTGGTGTGCTCGGCGTCGGCGTCAGGGAATATGTGTGCGGCATCACTGATCGTGTGGCCTATGCTCTTGGTGACATCCATACGCATTGCCAGGCCCTCGCTTGAATGCACAACCACTTTGTGCATGTCGCGTGGGAAGTAGAAATCGAAAACTATCGTGCCATCTCGAAGTTCTGCTGTGTCGCCTTCAGCGAAGCGGATCGGCATTCCGGGATGGAGAAGCTAAAATGAATGATGTCATTATCTCAGGTATTTTTCTGATAGCTCCCAGAATATTATGTTCTCACGTCTGAAGTGACGACGTGAACACAGCTCGGCGCTCGTGTTGGTGGCGGCGTTACTGCCGGGGGCACCGTGAATCCCCATGGTAGCGGTGAAGCACCTTCAGGACACGGTACTGAACAGTCTTTCGAATCTCTGCTTGGGCCTTCGCAGCCCTTTCCACCTGGCGCTGGTGGGGGATCGCTACATGTTCGAGATCTCGTTCTTGTTCCACCTTCACCGCATGATTGGCTGCATACGCTCCATTCAGACCACGGTGTCCAATCTCCAGGCCCTGTTCATGAGTGTGAAGTGTCATTGGATGAAACGGATTTCACATTATAGCGCAACGTACGTGGTATGCGGTCAGGAATCACTACTGCCGGTGGTTGTTTGCAAGCTCCGATGTTTATTGATATAATATCGGCGCTTGTCAGCTCTCCATCAGACGATAAGGTCAATTTCTCCACGCCTTCCATGTTGTCGTACCAGGTCATCAGGTCTTCCGTTGGCGATGTGTAAGCTTTCTGAAGTACCAAGTGATTTCTAGGTTCATACTCCTTACAGGTAGGCAAATACATACTGTACCTTTAATTTGATTTCATTGCCATTTTCTGTCTTAATCTGAACATTCAGCTCTCGTCCATCAACTGTCTTCGCCATTATATGGCTGAGAACAATAGGGACTTTGAACTTGAACTCGACTGCATTTTTGTTCAGTTGCGCTTCACTGCCGCCAACAAACTGAGTTTTCTTCCCGTCTTTCATAGCTTGTCCCATGACGGTCATTTGGCAGGCTGAAAATACACGAAAAATGATTTGGTTTCTAAATCAGGAATGGCACCTTGCGATAGGATCAGTGCGCTTGTGCGGCTTGAGATAGGCTTAGTGCGCTAGTGCGGCAACTTTTTCTTTGTGTTTCTGCATGACATGATTTGTATTTATAGATAAAAACGTTTGGCATTGAATCACATCTTGTTTGAGTGCAAAGAAAGGCTGGGGTTAACTGCTAGTTGCAAGCATGAATAGGGGATTCGGAAATGCCTTCTTTAATTAACTCTGTGTCACTTACATTTGTCAACTGGAGTTCGCTCAGTTGTTGTCACTGAGGGTGGAATAGCAAACAATGCCTCAGGAAGCACAAAGGCCGGCGCTTTGGTCACTGACGGCGGCAGGGTACCCATACCGCCGGGTATGCCGCTTGGTGGTACGGTCATTGCGCCAGCAATATTAACGTTAACAGATTGCGAATGTGAACCACTCTGGCCACGACCAGCTCCAACGAGAAATTCCCATGTCGCTGAATTAATTGTTGTGTAAAGTTAGATGCAAATGTTGGAGTGTATGAAACAAAATTCGGCTTACTTGTACCACTTCCGGTTCTGTGTTTCCAATTCCAATTCCATTCAGTCGAGCCTGCATAAATAGAATCATCTACGTACAGTACAGGTCCATATATTAATTTGCACCCTGAGTGCTTCTGGTTTTTAAGGTACGTAGTCTCATGTTATTCTAGCTACTTCTCTTGACATTGAAACTTCGTTTTCCGTGACTGTAGGCACCAATACTTGTTTTCTTGCAAAGACAGGCAGACTCACCGTGTCCTCCTCGCATAGCTTCGTGTAGATTGTCCACTAGTTTTTGATCCACATTTAGCTTTACTTTTCCGGCTGGAATAAATAAACTACATCAAAAACATATTGTTCAAAAGTTTTCAGTTTCTATCTCAAACCTGTCATTGCATTCATGAAACCGCTTCGGTCTTCTTCTGTCATCCCAGCCATCGCCTGCATCATGGCACCTCCTACTTGAACGTTCATGTCTGGAGTAAGTCCTGATCCATGTGCAGCTATCTGACTACCCATGGCACTGGATAACCCTGTCAGCTGTTCGTTGCTCATTCCGGACATCATTTGCTGAATTGACTCTTTTGTTGGACCTCCAATACTTTGAATGATATGTTGATAATATTGCGCGCCACTTGCGCTTCCTTGACCCATGCCTTCTGATCCAATTCTCATGGGTGTTGTAGCTCCAGGTGGAAGCGTGACCATGCCTGGTGGAATGTATCCTTCTGGCGTCGTCGCTCCGGGTGGAAGTGTCCCCAGTCCAGGTGGAACGAAGCCTTCTGGCGTCGTAGCTCCTGGAGGAAGTGTTCCCAATCCTGGTGGAACAAAGCCTTCTGGCGTCGTAGCTCCTGGAGGTAGTGTTCCCATTCCTGGAGGAATAAAGCCTTTTGGGGTCGTAGCTCCTGGAGGAAGTGTTCCCATTCCTGGAGGAATAAAGCCTTCTGGGGTTGTAGCTCCTGGAGGAAGTGTTCCCATTCCTGGTGGGATGTATCCTTCTGGCGTCGTAGCCCCGGGTGGAAGTGTTCCCAGTCCTGGTGGAACAAAGCCTTCTGGCGTCGTTGCTCCGGGGGGAAGCGTTCCCATGCCTGGTGGAATAAATCCTTCTGGTGTCGTAGCTCCGGGCGGTAGAGTTCCTATGCCTGGTGGAACATAGCCTTTGGGTGTAGTTGCGCCGGGCGGGAGTGTTCCAATTCCTGGTGGAACATAGCCTTCAGGTGCGATCGCGCGGGGTGGAAGCGTTTCCATGCCAGGTGGAACCCAGTTTAATGAACCTTGGCCAGCTGACATGCCGCTTTCGTCCTGCTCTTCAGGCTCTTCCACCACTGATCCGTCCGGTCGGGTTGGACGCCCTCGTCCTCCTGACATGACTGCGCTCCATTCCACTATAAATTTTTCAAATCAAGTTCGTGATAAAAGTCGCTTGCAGAAACGCCTTCTGTTGCTTAAATATAAGTTACCTGGCGTTGTTTCGGCAAGTGATCCGTCCGGTCGAGTTGGGCGACCGCGTCCTCCGGACATGACTGCGCTCCATTCCGCTATAAATTTATTAAAGGGCTCGGGACATAACCGTAGGAAGGGTAGCAGGGGACATTGTTATTTACCGCTGGAAAGCATTCTGACAGTTTTGGAGACAGAGATAGGAGACAGCTCCTTGGAGATTTGCTATCTGTTGGCAGAGGGACTTTTCGTTCCAGAAAAAAGAGAATTTTTCACAACTTGAAACTACCAGTGCAGAAACCCTAAATGTGCTGGAGGTCAAGTAGCACGTGGATAGGATTACAACAGCTTTTGGATAACTTAGCATCACAACTTCAGTCGCTCAAAGCATTGCTTCACTCGGTGAGTATGCGAAACGTTCCTAAAATTGACCAAACTTTTGGAGAACACACGTTTGTCCCTAAATTTTGAGGCCGTGTTTTGCGTTGCAGTAATAAAAATGCGATGGGGACATTTGGCATTGTCGAAAGTGCAAAAAAATAAGGTTTTTAAGCTTTGAATCTCTTGGCTGTCTCCGCGGCGGACATAAAAATCCATTTAATTGCCATTAAGCTAGATGGCTTCATTCATCGCCAGAATTGTGATACATAAAGGCCACAGGTTGTATCGCATTCGAAACAAAAAATCGAGAGAAACGTCTGGTTTGACAACATATCAAGGTCCGAAGACCCCAAGGTCTACTAATCTCTAGGGCAGCCATACCAATTTGAGTATGATATTCAGCTATAAGTGCTTATTGTTAACAGCTATTCCAATATTGTTACAATACAGCTATTGTGATAGCACCAAACAATGTTTCTCCGGGGTGGCTTTCGGATGATGTATGACAAGCCCCAAAAAATCTGACGCTTGAGAGCACAAGTTAAAAATTGCTTTTTGACCATTTTTCAGTTCTGGACGTTTCAATTAGAATAATTATCAGATCTGTGAGCTCCCATCACTCCACTCCAAGTTGCCTTAAAGCTTCAAAGTTCTGGGCGACCAAGGCTACTCGAGAGGCCAACACGGTTACGTTCGGCTGGACTGCTTACATCTTGCCATGGTGCCGTTGTTTATTTTGGTCCGATGGTGGAAAGGGCGAACATCGATGGTTATTCAAGAATCGTTCGCAATGATTTAGTCTATTGTTGAAATGGAATTTCGTAAATTAGTTATGCTTGTCAATTTTGGAATGAACCGTCGCCTCACCAAGTGCGATTTCGGAATTTTGACCGTTTCTTGTCCATAGTAAGCGATAGTATGGACATGTTATGTATTGTTCGATAGCTATAGTACTTCGAAGCTACTACAACGTTTGGTGCTATCAAATGTGCAATACTCCTTAACAGTAACGACTTATAGCCGAATATCGTATTCAGGTTGGCCTGGCTGCAACAGTAGGTCCATGGAGTTTGAAGCCTTCAAAGTCGTCTACATATATTGTTGGACTGTGCGTTATCCGACTTTCTCTTTTCCAATGTGATGCAGTAGGTGGCCTATTTACATCTAATTTCCGTCAATGAATGCAACTATGCGGTTTAGGGGCAATTTTTGGTTTTTTTCGGCCCTACACGCCGCAAATTTAAAAACCTTATTTTCTGGTACTTTCGACAATGCTGCTCTATTTTTCTGTCGCATGTGCATTTCTGCAACGCAAAGCGCGGCCTCAAAATTTAAGGACAAACTGGTGTTCTCGAAAAATGTGGCCGATTTTTTGAACGTTTCGCACCCTTAACGAGTGAAGCAATGCTTTGAGCGACTGAAGTTGTGATGATAAGTTATCCAGAAGCTGTTGTAATCCTATCCACGTGTTAACCTCCAACTCATTTGGGGTTTCTGCACCGGTCGTTCGAAGTTGTTAAAAAATTCACTTTTTTCTGTAATGAAAAGTCGCTCTACCAAGAGATAGCGAATCTCCAAGGAGCTTAACATTAGTGCGTGACATATGCTTTCAGGGTGCTTTCCAACGATGTATAACAATAATAATACAATGCCATGCTACCCTTCCTATGGTTATGCCCCGAGTTCCTTTAATTCGAGTTTATGTCTAAATAGGCGATTTGCTGAAATGCCTTCTGTTCCTTAAATAAACTACCTGGCGTTGTTTCGGCAAGTGATCCGTCTGGTCGAGTTGGGCGACCTCGTCCTCCTGACATAACTGCACTCCATTCCGCTATAAGTTTTTCGAAATAATGTTCATGAATAAGTAAGACGCTTGCTGAAACTCGTTCTTTTGTTAAAACATAAGGTACCAGGCGTTGTTTCAGCAAGTGATCCGTCCGGTCGAGTTGGGCGACCTCGTCCTCCTGACATGACTGCGCTCCATTCCGCTATAAATTTTTCAATTCAAATTCATAATTAAATAAGCCGCTTGCTGAAATGCCTTCTGTTGCGTAGATAAGTTACCTGGCGTTGTTTCGGCAAGCGATCCGTCCGGTCGAGTTGGGCGACCTCGTCCTCCTGACATGACTGCGCTCCATTCCGCTATAAGTTTTTCAATTCAAATTTCTAATCAAATAAGCTACTTGCTGAAATGCCTTCTGTTGCGTAGATAAGTTACCTGGCGTTGTTTCGGCAAGCGATCCGTCCGGTCGAGTTGGGCGACCTCGTCCTCCTGACATGACTGCGCTCCATTCCGCTATAAGTTTTTCAATTCAAATTTATAATTAAATAAGCTACTTGCTGAAATGCTTTCTGTTGCCTAAATATGTAAGTTACCCGGCGTTGTTTCGGCAAGTGATCCGTCCGGTCGAGTTGGGCGACCTCGTCCTCCTGACATGACTGCGTTCCACTCCGCTATAAACGTTTTCAAAATCATATTCATGAATAAACAACTCACTGGCAGAAGCGCCTTCTGTTGCTTAAATATGTTACTTGGCGTTGTTTCGGCAAGTGATCCGTCCGGTCGAGTTGGGCGACCTCGTCCTCCTGACATGACTGCGCTCCATTCCGCTGTAAGTTTTTCCATTCAAATTTCTAATCAAATAAGCTACTTGCTGAAAAGCCTTCTGTTGCCAAGATAAGTTACCCGGCGTTGTTTCGGCAAGTGATCCGTCCGGTCGAGTTGGGCGACCTCGTCCTGCTGACATGACTGCGCTCCATTCCGCTATAAATTTTTCGATTCAAGTTTATGCAGACTCTAAGTAAGCCGCTTGCTGAAATGCCTTCTGTTGCGTAGATAAGTTACCTGGCGTTGTTTCGGCAAGCGATCCGTCCGGTCGAGTTGGGCGACCTCGTCCTCCTGACATGACTGCGCTCCATTCCGCTATAAGTTTTTCAATTCAAATTTCTAATCAAATAAGCTACTTGCTGAAATGCCTTCTGTTGCGGAGATAAGTTACCTGGCGTTGTTTCGGCAAGCGATCCGTCCGGTCGAGTTGGGCGACCTCGTCCTCCTGACATGACTGCGCTCCATTCCGCTATAAGTTTTTCAATTCAAATTTATAATTAAATAAGCTACTTGCTGAAATGCTTTCTGTTGCCTAAATATGTAAGTTACCCGGCGTTGTTTCGGCAAGTGATCCGTCCGGTCGAGTTGGGCGACCTCGTCCTCCTGACATGACTGCGTTCCACTCCGCTATAAACGTTTTCAAAATCATATTCATGAATAAACAACTCGCTGGCAGAAGCGCCTTCTGTTGCTTAAATATGTTACTTGGCGTTGTTTCGGCAAGTGATCCGTCCGGTCGAGTTGGGCGACCTCGTCCTCCTGACATGACTGCGCTCCATTCCGCTGTAAGTTTTTCCATTCAAATTTCTAATCAAATAAGCTACTTGCTGAAAAGCCTTCTGTTGCCAAGATAAGTTACCCGGCGTTGTTTCGGCAAGTGATCCGTCCGGTCGAGTTGGGCGACCTCGTCCTCCTGACATGACTGCGCTCCATTCCGCTATAAGTTTTTCAATTCAAATTTGTAATTAAATAAGCCACTTGCAGAAATGTTTTCTGTTGCCTAGATAAGTTACCCGGCGTTGTTTCGGCAAGTGATCCGTCCGGTCGAGTTGGGCGACCTCGTCCTCCTGACATGACTGCGCTCCATTCCGCTATAAGTTTTCAATTCAAATTTATAATCAAATAAGCTACTTGCTGAAAAGCCTTCTGTTGCCAAGATAAGTTACCCGGCGTTGTTTCGGCAAGTGATCCGTCCGGTCGAGTTGGGCGACCTCGTCCTCCTGACATGACTGCGCTCCATTCCGCTATAAGTTTTTCAATTCAAATTTGTAATTAAATAAGCCACTTGCTGAAATGTCTTCTGTTGCCTTGATAAGTTACCCGGCGTTGTTTCGGCAAGTGATCCGTCCGGTCGAGTTGGGCGACCTCGTCCTCCTGACATAACTGCACTCCATTCCGCTATAAATTTTTCAATTCAAGTTCATGATTAAATAAGCCGCTTGCTGAAATGCCTTCTATTCCGTAGGTAAGTTACCTGGCGTTGTTTCGGCCAGTGATCCGTCCGGTCGAGTTGGGCGACCTCGTCCTCCTGACATGACTGCGCTCCATTCCGCTATAAATATTCTAATTCAAGTTTATGACTAAACAGGCTGTTTGCGTAAATAACTTACCTGGCGTTGTTTCAGCAAGTGATCCGTCCGGTCGAGTTGGGCGACGTCGTCCTCCTGACATGACTGCGCTCCATTCCGCTATAAATTGGTCGATTCAAGTTTATGAAGAAATGAGTCGTTTGCATAAATATCTTACCTGGCGTGGTTTCGTCAGCTGCTGTGACGCGGGGTTGTTGTTCCTGATTTGGTACTTCGACTTCCTTTTGCACCTTGGGTCTATTAGGTTGTCCGTGGCCAGCTGACATTGCACTTTCATGTGGTTTTTCTGATTCTTCCACCAGTGATCCATCCGGTCGAGTTGGGCGACCTCGTCCTCCTGACATGACAGCGCTCCATTCCGCTATAAATTTTTCGAAATCATGTTCATGAATAAATAAGTCGCTGTCATTAATAAGTTACCTGGCGTGGTTTCGGCAGCTTCCGCTTTCTCTGCAACCTGAGGTTGTTGTTCCTGATCTGGTAATTCGCCTTCCTCTTGCACCTCAGGTTTATTAGGTTGTCTGTGGCCAGCTGCCATTGCACCTTCATGTGATTCTTCTAACTCTTCCACCACTGATCCATCCGGTCGAGTTGGGCGACCTCGTCCTCCTGACATGACTGCGTTCCACTCCGCTATAATGTTTTCAAAATCATATTCATGAATAAACAACTCGCTGGCAGAAGCGCCTTCTGTTGCTTAAATATGTTACCTGGCGTTGTTTCGGCAAGTGATCCGTCCGGCCGAGTTGGCCGACCTCGTCCTGCTGACATGACTGCGCTCCATTCCGCTATAAATTTTTCGATTCAAGTTTATGCAGACTCTAAGTAAGTCGCTTGCGGAAATGCTTTCTGTTGCTTAAATAAGTCACCTGGCGTTGTTTCGGCAAGTGATCCGTCAGGTCGAGTTGGCCGACCTCGTCCTGCTGACATGACTGCGCTCCATTCCGCTGTAAACTTTTCGAAATCAGGCTCATGAATAAATACAGTAAGTCGCTGGCATAAATAAGTTACCTGGCGTGGTTTCGGCTGCTTCTGCTTTCTCTGCGACCTGAGGTTGTTTTTCCTGATCTGGTTCTTGGCCTTCCTCTTGCACCTCAGCTGCCATTGCACCTTCATGTGGTTCTTCTAACTCTTCCACCACTGATCCATCCGGTCGAGTTGGGCGACCTCGTCCTTCTGACATGACTGCGTTCCACTCCGCTATAAATGTTTTCAAAAGCATATTCATGAATAAATAATTCACTTGCGGGAATGCCTTCTGTTGCTTAAATAAGCCACCTGGCGTTGTTTCGGCAAGTGATCCGTCTGGTCGAGTTGGGCGGCCTCGTCCGCCTGACATGACTGCGCTCCATTCCGCTATAAATTTTTCAAAGTCAAATTTTTAAGTAGATGGTCGGATGCAGACTCTGTTTGCCTCTAGCTTACCTGGCGTTGTTTCGGCTGCTGCTACTTCCTCTGGTGCCTGTGCTTGTTGTTCTGGCTCTATTTTTTCTCCTTTGTCTTGCACCGCTGGACTATTTGGTTGTGTGTGACTGGCTGAGATTTCTTCTTCATGTGGTTCTTCTGCCTCTTCCACTACTGATCCATCCGGCCGAGTTGGGCGACCTCGTCCTCCGGACATGACTGCGCTCCACTCCGCTGCAATTTCTTCAATTCAAGTTTATGATTAAATAAATAAGTCGCAGGCCTTCCGTTGCTTAAGTAAGTTACCTGGCGTTGTTTCGGCAAGTGATCCGTCCGGTCGAGTTGGGCGACCTCGTCCCGCTGACATGACTGCGCTCCATTCCGCTATAAATTTTAGGAGTTAGGTTTATGAAGACTACGTAAGTCGCGTGCAGAAACGCCTTCTGTTGCTTAAATAAATTACCTGGTGTTGTTTCGGCATGTGATCCATCCGGTCGTGTTGGGCGGCCTCGTCCTCCTGACATGACAGCGCTCCATTCCGCTGTAAATTTTTCGATTCAAGTTAATGAATAAATAATTCACTTGCGGAAATGCCTTCTGTTGCTTAAATAAGCCACCTGGCGTTGTTTCGGCAAGTGATCCGTCTGGTCGAGTTGGGCGGCCTCGTCCGCCTGACATGACTGCGCTCCATTCCGCTATAAATTTTTCAAAGTCAAATTTTTAAGTAGATGGTCGGTTGCAGACTCTGTTTGCCTCTAGCTGACCTGGCGTTGTTTCGGCTGCTTCTACTTCCTCTGGTGCCTGTGCTTGTTGTTCTGGCTCTGTTTTTTTTCCTTTGTCTTTCACCGCTGGACTATTTGGTTGTGTGTGGCTGGCTGAGATTGCTTCTTCATGTGGTTCTTCTGCCTCTTCCACTACTGATCCATCCGGCCGAGTTGGGCGACCTCGTCCTCCGGACATGACTGCGCTCCATTCCGCTGCAATTTCTTCTATTCAAGTTTATGATTAAGTAAGTCGCAGGCCCTCCGTTGCTTAAATAAGTTACCTGGCGTTGTTTCGGCAAGTGATCCGTCCGGTCGAGTTGGGCGACCTCGTCCTCCTGACATGACTGCGCTCCATTCAGCTGTAAATTTTTCAATTCAATTTACGAATAAATGAGTTGCTTGCAGAAATGCCTTCTGTTGCTTGAATCAAGTCACCAGGCGTTGTTTCGGCAAGTTCTCCATCCGGTCGAGTTGGGCGGCCTCGTCCCCCTGACATGACATGACTCCATTCCGCTATAATTTTGCAAAATCAAGTTGGTAAATAAACCAGGAGGTTGTAGAAACCCTAACTGTGGCAAAAATTCCTTACTGGCTGCTTTTTGTTCCTCGTGCTGTTCGCCGGACAGCTTAGGTGTGGCTCCCCCTGGTGAGAACGTGGCGTGCTCAGGCACCTTCGAAGCCGATGTCTGATCCTTGGCACCTGGTGGTGAGGTTGATAAACCTCCTGGCAATTGTGGGCTAGGTGCTTCCGCTAAAACGTTACCGACATCAAGGTCATATAAACCTGAGTGTCTTGCAGAAGTGCAAACCGTGCGAACATGGCTTACTGGCTGCTTTTTGCTCCCCTTCCTTTTCGCCAGGTAGTCCAGGTGTGGCTCCCCCTGGTGAGAACGCAGCGTGCTCAGGCATCTTCGAAGCCGATGTATAACCCTTGGCACCTGGTGGCGAGGTTGATAAGCCTCCTGGCAACTGTGCGCCAGGTGTTTCCGCTGAAATATGTTCAAAACACCAGGTTCATAAAAAATAGCTTGTATCGTGCATACGTCTCTTTCCGCAAAATACACATATTTTCGAAGAAGTGGGAATATTTGAAAAAGTTTTTTTCACAAAAAACTTCCGTTTGCGGGGTCGTCCGTCAACCGGTAGCTTGTAGAAACGGTAACCGCAACAAAAATAGCCTACTGGCTGCTTTTTGCTCCTCGTGCTGTTCGCCCTGCGGTGCAGGTGTGGCACTCCCTGGTGAGAATGTGGCGTGCTCAGGCATCTCCGAAGCCAATGTCTGACCCTTAGCTCCTGGCGGCGAGGTTGATAAACTTCCCGGCAACTGTACGCCAGGTGTTTCTGCTGAAATATGTTCAAAACCACGGTCATAAAAAGTTAACAGCTTGTATTATACGTGCGTCCTTTTCAGCAAAATACACATATGTATTTTTGAATATTTGGTAAAGTTTTTTCACGAATAAACGTCTGTTTACGGTTTGCAAATATAGCCTGTATTCGTTGGGCCTAATGGCTTACCGGGCGTTGTTTCGGCCAGTGATCCATCCGGCCTGGTTGGGCGACCTCGTCCTCCTGACATGACGTGACTCCATTCCGCTATAATTTTGCAAAATCAAGTTCGTGAATAATCCAGGAGGTTGTATAAACACTAACTGTGGCAAAGATTGCTTACTGGCTGCTTTTTGCTCCTCCTGTTCGCCTGGCAGTTTAGCCGTGGCTCCCCCTGGTGAGAACGTGGCGTGCTCAGGCACCTTAGAAGCCGATGTCTGACCCTTGGCACCTGGTGGTGAGGTTGATAAACCTCCTGGCAATTGTGGACCAGGCGTTTCCACTGAAACGTTACCAACACCAAGTTCATATAAAGCTGAGCAGCTTGCAGAGGCGCAAACCGTGCCAAAGTGGCTTACTGGCTGCTTTTTGCTGCTCTTCCTCTTCGCCAGGTAGTCCAGGTGTGGCTCGCCCTGGTGAGAATGTAGTGTGCTCAGGCATCTCCGAAGCCGGTGTATGACCCTTGGCACCTGGTGGAGAGGTTGATAAACCTCCTGGCAACCGTGCGCTAGGTGTTTCCGCTGAAATATGTTCAAAGTCTCTTTCAGCAAAATACCCATATTGTCGAAGAAGTGGGAATATTTGGAAAGGTTTTTTCACGAAGAAACGTCTCTTTCCGGTTTGTAAATATAGCCTGTATCATTGTGCCTAGTCTCTGACCGGGCGTTGTTTCGGCCAGTGATCCGTCCGGTCTGGTTGGGCGACCTCGTCCTCCTGACATGACATGACTCCATTCCGCTATAATTTTGCAAAATCAAGTTCGTGAATAAACCAATTGATTGTAGAAACGCTAACTGTGCAAAGATTGCTCACTGGCTGCTTTTTGCTCCTCTTGCTGTTCGACGGGCAGTTTAGGTGTGGCTCCCCCTGGTGAGAACATGGCATGCTCAGGCATCTTCGAAGCCATTGTCTGACCCTTGGCACCTGGTGGTGAGGTTGATAAACCTCCTGGCAATTGTGGGCCAGGTTTTTCCGCTGAAACGTCACCAACACCAAGTTCATGTAAAACTGAGTAGGTTGCAGAAACGCAAACCGTGGGAAGATGGCTTACTGGCTGCCTTCTGCTCCACTTCCTCTTCGCCAGGTAGTCCAGATGTAGCTCCACCTGGTGAGAATGTAGCGTGCTCAGGCATCTCCGAAGCCGATGTTTGACCCTTGGCACCTGGTGGCGAGGTTGATAAACCTCCTGGCAGCTGTGCGCCAGGTGTTTCCGCTGAAGTATGTTCACAACCAGATTGATAAAAAATAATAGCTTGTATTATACATACGTCTCTTTCAGTAAAATACACATTTTCGAAGAAGTGGGAACATTTGGAAAAAATTTTTTCACAAAAAACATCTCTTCGTTTTTGCAAATATAGTATGTATCGTTGTGCCTAGTAGCTTACCGGGCGTTGTTTCGGCCAGTGATCCGTCCGGTCTGGTTGGACGACCTCGTCCTCCTGACATGACATGACTCCATTCCGCTATAATTTTGCAAAATCAAGTTCGTGAATAAACCAATTGATTGTAGAAACGCTAACTGTGCAAAAATTGCTCACTGGCTGCTTTTTGCTCCTCGTTCTGTTCGATGGGCAGTTTAGGTGTGGCTCCCCCTGGTGAGAACCTGGCGTTCTCACGCACCTTCGAAGCCGATGTCTGATCCTTGGCACCTGGTGGTGAGGTTGATAAACCTTCTGGCAATTGTGGGCCAGATGTTGCCGCTGAAACATTACCAACACCAAGTTCATGTAAAACTGATTAGCTTGCAGAAGCGCAAACCGTGCGAAGATGGCTTACTGGCTGCTTTCTGCTCCTCTTCCTCTTCGCCAGGTAGTTCAGGTGTGGCTCCCCCTGGTGAGAATGTAATGTGCTCAGGAATCTCCGAAGCCGATGTGTGACCCATGGCGCCTGGTGGTGAGGTTGATAAGCCTCCTGGCAGCTGTGCGCCAGGTGTTTCCGCTGAAATACGTTCAAAACCAAGTTTATAAAAATTATAACAGCTTGTATTATACATACATTCGTCTCTTTCAGCAAAATACACATTTTCGAAAAAGTGGTAATGTTTGGTAAAAAGTTTTTTTTCACGAGAAACGTCTCTTTCCGGTTCGCTAGTATACTAATATACAGTAGCTTGCTTCCTTTTGAGAACATTGTTTACCGGGCGTTGTTTCGGCCAGTGATCCGTCCGGTCTGGTTGGGCGACCTCGTCCTCCTGACATGACATGACTCCATTCCGCTATAATTTTGGAAAATCAAATTCTTGAATAGACCAGGAGGTTGTAGAATTCTAAATATGGCAAAAAGTGCTTACTGGCTGCTTTTTGCTCTTTGCCAGGATAGTTTAGGTGGGCTCCCCCTGGTAAGAACGTGGCGTGCTCAGGCACCTTCGAAGCCGTTGTTTGGTCCTTGGCACCTGGTGAGGTTGAAAATAAACGGCCTGGCAACTGTGCGCCAGGTGCTTCCGCTGAAGTATGTTAAGTACCAGTGTTTTTTTATAAAGTTAAAAAGTGGTAATTCTAGCAAAAAGCTTTTTCGCAAAAAAATCGTTTCTTTGTTCGCAAGTAGCGTTTGAACGGGATCCCGATCCCAATGTTCGAACGGGATTCCGATCCTGAATTCGGGATCCCGAGGGGGTTTTTGAATCGCGATCCCAAATCCCGATCCTGAGTCTTTAAAACGAATTCCGAATCCCAATCCCGAGAGCTCAATCCCGAATCCCGAATGTTTTTTAGGCAAATCCCGAATCATTGGCCGATCTGCTGAGGTCCACAAACCTCCTGGCTCAGCCAGTTGTTTTCACTGAAACTTTCAAACAGATGCTTCGTGAATGAATCAGCAGCTTACAGAAACACTGGAAGCTGGATGCCAAACATCCTAAATGCAGCGAGTTGTAAGCTACGATTCTGGTTAGTTGACAGCCTTATTGGCCGATTTACAAATGATTTAGACTTATCGGCCGACTTGACAAATGATTCGGAACCCCATTTCAGCGGCAGGAATTTCCAGACAATAAGAAATTGACTATATTCCGAAAGTTAAGATGAAAATAGAGGGAACCCTACACCCAAAAAAAAAAAAAAAAAAAAAAAAAAAAAAAAAAAAAAAAAAAAAAAAAAAAAAAAAAAAAAAAAAAAAAAAAAAAAAAAAAAAAAAAAAAAAAAAAAAAAAAAAAAAAAAAAAAAAACCCCAAAAAAAAAAAAAAAAAATTTGCAAAACAAAAAAAATAAAAAAAAAAAAAAAAAAAAAAAAAAAAAAAAAAAAAAAAAAAAAAAAAAAAAAAAAAAAAAAAAAAAAAAAAACAAAAAAAAAAAAAAAAAAAAAAAAAAAAAAAAAAAAAAAAAAAAAAAAAAAAAAAAAAAAAAAAAAAAAAAAAAAAAAAAAAAAAAAAAAAAAAAAAAAAAAAAAAAAAAAAAAAAAAAAAAAAAAAAAAAAAAAAAAAAAAAAAAAAAAAAAAAAAAAAAAAAAAAAAAAAAACAAAAAAAAAAAAAAAAAAAAAAAATTTTTTAAAATAAAAAATAATAAATAAAAAAAAAAAAAAAAAAAAAAAAAAAAAAAAAAAAAAAAAAAAAAAAAAAAAAAATAAAAAAAAAAAAAAAAATATATAAAAAATATAAATAATATCAGTCACGCAGCACGTTAAAAAATCCTATCAAGGGCCACAGGTGAAATGGTATGGAGAACGGTATTGGTAAAAGTTCCGTTCAGGCTGGTAATTTGGTCGGGGAATCCGTATCCGGTGTCCATTTGGTTAAGTTACCATTGTGAAGAAAATGGTGGAATGGTCATAGGTGTCTCGCTGATGTTGCTCAAAACTGAGACCCGGGTCTTTTTATTTAGGACTGAATCGGAATTTCAAACAGGTTTTCATATCACCTTTAATGAACCGGTGACCATATTCAGTGGTTAAAGCGAGTATACAATTGAATGTTGACCGCGTTGGTTTGTGGCCATTTTTTCAGAAAATAAGGACTAGGCAAGGGAAATCTAGATTTTGGAATTGGATTTTCAATACTTTGTGATGTTTCACGAGGCCCACAAAATTTTTCAGGAGGAGGAACACAAAAAAAATTGGAAAGCCCCTCTGTGTAGAGCGTGGGAGGATTTCAGCTCCAACATTTTCAGTGTTTTATATTCAGACATCTGTTGTTGAACGTGGTACAAGACTATTTATGAAACGTTGTGTGTGACAATATGAGCAAGCGAAACAGTCCAAAAAACCAAACCTCCTCTAGGCATCCTTTTCTTTGGCTGTAATTTCAAGCGTTTGAAAACAAATGGAGCTGTTTTTCCATACATCAACAAAATCTCACGCCATATAGAATTGAACGGGTGCTTTTTCCTTTCCATTTCCTGAAACGGAACACAACCTAACACAACGTTTCGAACAACATGCGCAAGTTGGCAATTTCTAGCGCGCGCACTCACAGGCGGGCTGCATGCGAGCCAGCTGGTTGCGTCGTTGTGCACGCGAGACCGACTTGCGCATGTTGTTCGAAAAGCATGGTGTTAGCTGTGTACATTTCAGAAAGAGGGGAAAAGCATACATTTAACTCATTCGTTATGAGATTTTGTTGACATATGAAGCATATCTCCATTTTTTCGTAAGACGCTTAAAATTATAGCCAAATAATAGGGTGCCTGAAAAATGCTTGGTTTTTTGGACTGTTTCGCTTATCATTTATCACACACAAAATTTCATAAAAAGTTTTATGCCACGTTCAACGAACAAATATCTCGAAACGCTGAAAATATTGGAGCTGAATCCTCCTACGTTTTACCCACAATCTAAATTTACCTTGTCTAGTTTCCATTTCATGAAAAAATGGGCGAAAACAAACGCCGTCAACAAACTATTATTTACTGTCTTTAACTGGGCTATAGCGGTCTCGTTGAGGGTGACGTGCAAAAAACTAACATCAACTTCTGATTCAGCGCCTAAACAAACCGCCGGATACCATTGGAATATTTGTAAAGCGTGATGTTTCTGTGATTGCCGCCTGTCGATGGTTGAATTTTTGCCAGAAGCAGTGTTGCACGAAATGATCAGCAGTTTATTATTCCGAACGTTGAGTGCACCACGAACAACAATTTCGGTATTATCGGTTTGAATGCATCTCGAACAAGAGTTTATCATTCGAAAGCTTAAAATTCGTTTTCCAATTTATTTAACTCTGACAGGAATTTTGGACCGCAACGTCTGTAACTGCGTACATGTACCTACAGCCCCTGGCGAATTATGTGGCCTCCCAGCGAGTAGCGCGCTAGATGCGTTGTGCATATAATGATACAGATGGGTCAAAAAAATGGTGTCTCTGCTCAGAACAAGTCTAACGCGCGAGTCGCGCGCTATATCGGTCGATAATCAAATGAAATGATATAGCAACCGAACGACTGGGTGAAAAGTCTTCAAATTTTGTTAAAAGTACCCTCAGACAATGAACGTTGTAGTGGTCGATCCTTATCTACATGCGACGCTTCCTCATTTTTGTAGTATGCAATCAATGTAATTTTTCTAAAATTTCGCATCTGTTGTCGTGCTGCATCTTTATGTGCACAACGCCTCGCGCGCGAGAACATTGCTGGGTGGCCACATAATTCGTCAGGGCCTGTATGTATGATTTGTACTGATGCCTACTCAATTTTGATTGTTCTTGAACGCATTTGCGTAATTTTTTCTAGAGAAGCATTTCGAAACTTACTTGTCTTGTCTATTAGGTCAGATGGTGTTTGATATTCTGCGGCTGACAACATCACCTCTTCCCATGTGGCTGTAAGAAAAGATATGCATTTTTCCTGAGATCTTTTCATTTTGAACATTTGCCGTTTGTTCGATCCTTAGTCAAACTTGTTTGTCTTTTTTAGTTAGTCATACTTACTGGATAACTTTTCTGATGTGTTAGGCTGCTTGAGTCGTATGGTCGGAGATTTCCGCGACGGATTGCATTAGATCTTCCCATGTTGCTGTAATGTAGAACGGTGTATATTTCTGGATGCTGTGAGCTTTGCAGGTGCCATAGCCGTTTGGCTGGTCGTAGGTTATATGGCATGTTTGATCTGACATAGATTATTGCTGTACATTACACACCACTGCGGCATACAACCACAGGGCAGCGTGACCAGCTTGTTGAGGTTTTACAGATGGGTGTAAAATATGAATTTACGCAGACCACAATTGGTAACGATACCATTTAGCCTTGTGGGCATCATTGTGTTTGATCTGTGGATGCAATTTTTGCCCATAATGCCAGACTGCAATGGCGCCCTGGGCCTTGTCAATGACAAAACTGCATCCACAGATCTAACGCAATGCGTGCCCACAAGGCTAAATCGTATCGTTATTAATCTACACCTTTTGTGCAAAGCACGTCCACAAAAGAGCGCCCAGTGCACAATTGCTACTTCCTAATTAAATCGCACACTTTCTGTTGTTCGCATTGTTTTTTCTATCAATCGTTTAGGCACGTAGCCGGCCTCAATGTTCACATGAAAGTTTTCAGACCTAACCAGACAAGACAAACATATCCAACAAGCATACTTGTTCGTTGAGGTTCCTGTTGCGTTGCCTCGGCAACCTGCATTTCTTCTGCCGACCGCATTCCCTTGGGTCTATTCGGTCGTCCTGGATACCTGCCATAAGCCCTTCCCAATCTTCGGTCGGTTGTATTTCTTCCGCTTGCTGCTCGGCAGCCTCCGTCGGTGCCGTGTTATGCAGCGGCTGGTTTTGCTGCCTCTGTTGGTTCCGATGTCCAGCATGTTTCCGTTAGGTCTATTCGGTCGTACTCGATTACCAGCCATAGTCCTCCCAATCTTCGTGTTTGTTTCTGTACCTATTGTTCTACGCTTTCGTTGTGCGTTATGTGTGATGAAGTTGCTCGTTCGTCGGTTGGTTTCTTCAGCAGTTGTTTTGGAGCGCCCTCATCTGTCTTTGTGCAGCGGTTATTGTACAGCCACTGTCTACTGTCGTCGCAGCAGTGTCTGCCTTGGTTATGTCTTCCTCGATTACCAGCCATAAGTCCTTCCCAATCTTCGGTGGGTTGTGTTTCTGCAGCTGGTTTTTCTACGGCCTCCGTTGGTGCCGTTGATGGCGCTGGATGCACAGTTGCTGGTTGGTCGGTTGCGTTTCTTCAGCAGGTTGTTCTGGAGCGCCTGTCGATGCTGTCTTTGTGCAGCGGTTATTGTACAGCCACTGTTGTATGTCGTCGCAGCATGTTCCTGTTCCAGTGTCTGATTACCAGCCATCCATCACAATCTTCATGGTTTTTTTCGGTTCTGTTGCCTGTGTCGGCGCCGTTGTTGTTGCTGGCTGTTCAGTCGCAGCTTCGGTCGGTTGAGTTTCTTCAGATGATTGTTCTGGGGCTTCTGTCGGTGCTGTCGTTGGTGCCGCTGTGGGTTCTGCTGCCTGTGTGGGCGCCGTTGTTCTGCTTCAGTCGGAGCTTGGGGTTGTTTCTTCAGATGATTGGTTCCTGAGGCTCTGTCGGTCTGTTCGTCCGCCGTCTGGCTGCTCCCTGTGTCCCTGTTGTTGTCTGCAAGTCTGTTCACGCAGCTTTGGTCGTGTCGATGTTTCTTCAGCTAAGTTGTTCTGGGGCTTCTGTCGGTGCTGTCGTTGGTGCCGCTGTTGGTTCTGCTGCCTGTGTTGGCGTCGTAGTTGCTGCTGGCTGTTCAGTCGCAGCTTCAGTGGGTTCAGTTTCTTCAGCTGGTTGTTCTGGAGCTTCTGTCGGTGCTGTCGTTGGTGCCGCTGTTGGTTCTGCTGCCTGTGTCGGCGCCGTTGTTGTTGCTGGCTGTTCAGTCGCAGCTTCGGTCGGTTGAGTTTCTTCAGATGATTGTTCTGGGGCTTCTGTCGGTGCTGTCGTTGGTGCCGCTGTTGGTTCTGCTGCCTGTGTCGGCGCCGCGGGGGGGGGGGGGGGGGGGGGGGGGGTGGGGGGCTGTTGGTGCCGGCTGTTCAGTCGCAGCTTTGGTCGGTTGAGTTTCTTCAGCTGGTTGTTCTGGGGCTTCTGTCGGTGCTGTCGTTGGTGCCGCTGTTGGTTCTGCTGCCTGTGTCGGCGTCGTCGTTGCTGCTGGTTGTTCAGTCGCAGCTTCAGTGGGTTGAGTTTCTTCAGCTGGTTGTTCTGTTGTTTCTGTCGGTGCTGTCGTTGGTGCCGCTGTTGGTTCTGTTGCCTGTGTCGGCGCCGTTGTTGTTGCTGGCTGTTCAGTCGCAGCTTCGGTCGGTTGAGTTTCTTCAGATGATTGTTCTGGGGCTTCTGTCGGTGCTGTCGTTGGTGCCGCTGTTGGTTCTGCTGCCTGTGTCGGCGCCGTTGTTGTTGCCGGCTGTTCAGTCGCAGCTTCGGTCGGTTCAGTTTCTTCAGATGATTGTTCTGGGGCTTCTGTCGGTGCTGTCGTTGGTGCCGCTGTTGGTTCTGCTGCCTGTGTCGGCGCTGTTGTTGTTGCCGGCTGTTCAGTCGCAGCTTTGGTCGGTTGAGTTTCTTCAGCTGTTGTTTGGGCTTTTGTGCTGTCGTTGCTCTTGTTTGTGCTGGGGCGGGGGGCTCTGTGTGGGTGTGTGGGGGGAACAACACCCCACACGCAAAAAAAACCACAAGGGGGGGGGGGGGGGGGGGACAGCGGCACCAACGACAGCACCGACAGAAAGCCCCAGAACAAAGCTGAAGAAACTCAACCCACCAAGCTGCGACTGAAACCAGCCAGCAACAACAACAGCGCCGACACAGGCAGCAGAACCAACGGCGGCACCAACGACAGCACCGACAGAAGCCCCAGAACAATCATCTGAAGAAACTGAACCGACCGAAGCTGCGACTGAACAGCCGGCAACAACAACGGCGCCGACACAGGCAGCAGAAACTAGGCGACAGCACCGACAGAAACAACAGAACAACCAGCCGAAGAAACTCAACCCACTGAAGCTGCGACTGAACAGCCAGCAGCAACGACGACGCCGACACAGGCAGCAGAACCAACAGCGGCACCAACGACAGAACCGACAGAAGCCCCAGAACAACCAGCTGAAGAAACTCAACCTACTGAAGCTGCGAGTGAACAGCCAGAAGCAACGACGGTGCCAACCGGACTTACAGCGGCACCAACCTCAACACCCACAACGGCACCGAGAGAAGCCCCAGAAGATTGGGAGGCAGTTATGTCTGGTGGTCGAGGCAGACCGAACAGACCTAAGGGAACATCTGAATCGGCTGAGGCGGCAACGCAAGTACCCACAGCAGAACCAACTGAAGCAGCAACGACGGCACCCACAGAGACAGTAGAATCAACAGCAGCACCAACGTTGACACCCACAGAAGCCCCAGAACAACCAGTTGAAGAAACTCAACCCACTGAAGCTGCGACTGAACAGCCAGCAGCAACTACGACGCCAACACTGGCAGCAGAAACAACTGAGGCAGCGACATCGGGACCGACACCAGCAGTGAAACAAACATCAGCAGAAACACACGCAAGAGAAGATTGGGAAGCAGTTATGTCCGGTGGTAGAGGCAGACCAAACAGACCTAAGGGAACATCTGAATCGGCTGAGGCGGCAACGCAAGTACCAACAGCAGACCATACTGAAGCTGCAACGACGGCAGCGACACAGGCAGTAGAATCAGCGCCTGCAGCAACGACGGCAGCAAGAGAAGTTGCAGAACAACTTGATAAAGAGACGCAAACAACTGAAGCAACAACGACGGCATCCACAGATGCAGCTGAACAAACCACAGCACCAACAAAGGCTTCGACAGAGGCTGTAGGACAACCTGCTGAAGAAACTCAACCTACTGAGGCAGCGACTGAACGGCCAGCAGCAACGACGCCGACAGAAGCAGCAGAACCAACCGCAGCACCAACTACCGAACCCACATTCGAACAGCCAAAAACGACGTTGGCAACAACGACGAAAACATCGACAGCGACAGAGATTCGTGAAAGAGAATTTGCAGAAACACAAGCAACAGAAGATTGGGAGGCAGTTATGTCTGGTGGACGAGGCAGACCGAACAGACCTAAGGGAACATCTGAATCGTCTGTGGCAACAATGCAAGTACCTACTGAAGCAGAAGCAACGGTGCTCACAAAAGAAGCAGAACCAACAACTGCATCAACGACGGTGCCGACAGCGACTCCAGAACAACCTGCTGAAGAAACGCAACCGACCGAACCAGCAACTGTGCATCCAGCATCACCAACGGCGCCAACGGAGGCTGTAGCACAACCAGCTGCAGAAACACAACCCATCGAAGATTGGGATGGACTTATGGCTGGTAATCGAGGACGACCGAATAGACCCAAGGGAGACACTGCTGCGACGACAGTACCAACAGTGGCTGTACAATCAACCGCTGCACCAAAGACAGCATCGACAGGCGCTCCAGAACAACCTGCTGAAGAAACGCAACCGACCCAACCAGCAACTGTGCATCCAGCGCCATCAACGGCACCAACGGAAGCCGTAGAAAAACCAGCTGCAGAAACACAACCCACCGAAGATTGGGAAGGACTTATGGCTGGTAATCGAGGAAGACCGAATAGACCCAAGGCAGACACTGCTGCGACGACAGTACCGACAGTGGCTGTACAATCAACCGCTGCACCAAAGACAGCATCGACGGGCGCTCCAAAACAACCTGCTGAAGAAACGCAACCGACCGAACGAGCAACTGTGCATCCAGCACCATCAACGGCACCAACGAAAGCCGTAGAACAATCAGGTACAGAAACACAACCCACCGAAGATTGGGAAGGACTTATGGCTGGTAATCGAGTACGACCGAATAGACCTAACGGAAACACTGCTGGAACATCGGAACCAACAGAGGCAGCAAAACCAGCCGCTGCATCAACGACGGCACCGACGGAGGCTGCCGAGCAGCAAGCGGAAGAAATACAACCGACCGAAGATTGGGAAGGGCTTATGGCAGGTAATCGAGGACGACCGAATAGACCCAAGGGAATGCGGTCGGCAGAAGAAATGCAGGTTGCCGAGGCAACGCAACAGGAACCTCAACGAACAAGTATGCTTGTTGGATATGTTTGTCTTGTCTGGTTAGGTCTGAAAACTTTCATGTGAACATTGAGGCCGGCTACGTGCCTAAACGATTGATAGAAAAAACAATGCGAACAACAGAAAGTCTGCGATTTAATTAGGAAGTAGCAATTGTGCACTGGGCGCTCTCTTGTGGACGTGCTTTGCACAAAAGGAGATAGATCAATAACGATACGATTTAGCCTTGTGGGCACGCATTGCGTTAGATCTGTGGATGCAGTTTTGTCATTGACAAGGCCCAGGGCGCCATTGCAGTCTGGCATTATGGGCCGAAATTGCATCCACAGATCTAACGCAATGCATGCCCACAAGGCTAAATCGTATCGTTACCAATTGTGGTCTGCGTAAATTCATATTTTACACCCATCTGTAAAACCTCAACAAGCTGGTCACGCTGCCCTGTGGTTGTACGCCGCAGTGGTGTGTAATGTACAGCAATAATCTGATGTCAGATCAAACATGCCATATAACCTACGACCAGCCAAACGGCTATGGCACCTGCAAAGTTCACAGCATCCAGAAATATACACCGTTCTACATTACAGCAACATGGGAAGATCTAATGCAATCCGTCGCGGAAATCTCCGACCATACGACTCAAGCAGCGCTAACACATCAGAAGTTATCCAGTAAGTCATGACTAACTAAAAAAGACAAACAAGTTTGACTAAGGATCGAACAAACGGCAAATGTTCAAAATGAAAAGATCTCAGGAAAAATGCATATCTTTTCTTACAGCCACATGGGAAGAGGTGATGTTGTCAGCCGCAGAATATCAAACACCATCTGACCTAATAGACAAGACAAGTAAGTTTCGAAATGCTTCTCTAGAAAAAATTACGCAAATGCGTTCAAGAACAATCAAAATTGAGTAGGCATCAGTACAAATCATACATACAGGCCCTGACGAATTATGTGGCCACCCAGCAATGTTCTCGCGCGCGAGGCGTTGTGCACATAAAGATGCAGCACCACAACCAATGCGAAATTTTAGAAAAATTACATTGATTGCATACTACAAAAATAGGAAGCGTCGCATGTAGATAAGGATCGACCACTACAACGTTCATTGTCTGAGGGTACTTTTAACAAAATTTGAAGACTTTTCACCCAGTCGTTCGGTTGCTATATCATTTCATTTGATTATCGACCGATATAGCGCGCGACTCGCGCGTTAGACTTGTTCTGAGCAGAGACACCATTTTTGTGACCCTGCTGTAGCATTATATGCACAACGCATCTAGCGCGCGACTCGCTGGGTGGCCACATAATTCGCCAGGGGCTGTAGGTACATGTACGCAGTTACAGACGTTGCGGTCCAAAATTCCTGTCAGAGTTAAATAAATTGGAAAACGAATTTTAAGCTTTCGAATGATAAACTCTTGTTCGAGATGCATTCAAACCGATAATACCGAAATTGTTGTTCGTGGTGCACTCCAAACGTTCGGAATAATAAACTGCTGATCATTTCGTGCAACACTGCTTCTGGCAAAAATTCAACCATCGACAGGCGGCAATCACAGAAACATCACGCTTTACAAATATTCCAATGGTATCCGGCGGTTTGTTTAGGCGCTGAATCAGAAGTTGATGTTAGTTTTTTGCACGTCACCCTCAACGAGACCGCTATAGCCCAGTTAAAGGCAGTAAATAATAGTTTGTTGACGGCGTTTGTTTTCGCCCATTTTTTCATGAAATGGAAACTAGACAAGGGAAATCTAGATTGTGGGTAAAACGCAGGAGGATTGAGCTCCAATATTTTCAGCGTTTCAGATATTTGTTCGTTGAACGTGGCATAAAACTTTTTATGAAATTTTGTGTGTGATAAATGATAAGCGAAACAGTCCAAAAAACCAAGCATTTTTCAGGCACCCTATTCTTTGGCTATAATTTTAAGCGTCTACGAAAAAATGGAGATATGCTTCATATGTCAACAAAATCTCATAACGAATGAGTTAAATGTATGCTTTTCTTTTTCTGAAACGCAACACAGCTAACACCATGTTTCGGACAACATGCGCAAGTCGGTCTCGCGTGCACAACGACGCAACCAGCTGGCTCGCATGCAGCCCGCCTGTGAGTGCGCGCGCTAAAATTGGCCGACTTGCGCATGTTGTTCGAAACGTTGTGTTAGGTTGTGTTCCGTTTCAGAAATGGAAAAGCGGAAAAGCACCCGTTCAATTCTTATATGGCGTGAGATTTTGTTGACGTATGAAAAACAGCTCCATTTGTTTCAAAGACGCTTAAATTACAGCCAAAGAAAAGGATGCCTAAAAGAGGTTTGGTCTTTTGGACTGTTTCGCTTGTCATTTGTCACACACAACGTTTCATAAATAGTCTTGTACCACGTTCAACGAACAAATGTCTGAATATAAAACACTGAAAATGTTGGAGCTGAAATCCTCCCACGCTATACACAGAACGGCTTCAATTTTTTTTCGTGTTCCTCCTCCTGAAAAATTTTGTGGGCCTCGTGAAACATCACAAAGTATTGAAAATCCAATTCCAAAATCTAGATTTCCCTTGCCTAGTCCTTATTTTCTGAAAAAATGGCCACAAACCAACGCGGTCAACATTCAATTGTATACTCGCTTTAACCGCTGAATATGGTCACCGGTTCATTAAAGGTGATATGAAAACCTGTTTGAAATTCCGATTCAGTCCCTAAATGGACCCCGGGATCTCAGTTTTGAGCAACATCAGCGAGACGACCCAAGTTGACCATTCCACCATTTACTTCACAATGGTAACTTAACCAAATGGACACCGGATACGGATTCCCCGACCAAATTACCAGCCTGAACGGAACTTTTACCAAATACCGTTCTCCAATCCATTTCACCTGTGGCCCTTGATAGGAATTTTTTAAACCGGGCAACCGGATATCGCATGCTCTCAGAATCCGGCCTTTCGCAATAAAATGTGACTATATAATAGTATCATAAATATATCTTTCATATAAATATAAATGCTTTAAATTGAGAATAATTTTAAAATTTGCTTTCGGAACAAACGCGAGTTTGTGCCGACTACCTCCCCCTTTTGATCAGGCAACGGCAGAACGTTAGTAGGGAATCCAACCAGCTCGCAACCAACAGCCAGTGTGAAATGTTTCACAAAGGTTTCATCTGTCAGCGAGCTGGTTCTTGTCTCAGTCTCACTGCTTTCTGATCAAAAGGGTGAGCGTAAGTCGGCACAACTCGCGTTGTTCCTGAAAGCAACTTTTCAAAGATAAATTCTGACAGTTTAACGTGGTTTATCTCGTTTGATCGTTGTTTTTGTGACCGTTGAACAAACAGTCTAACTGCGAGTAAAAAAGCAAGCAGAGATATACGGTTTCCCGCTTAACGTGCTGCCCGTGACTGCAATAATATATATATATATATATATATATATTTATATATATATATATATATATATATATATATATATATATATATATATATATATATATATATAATCCGCTTTCAGCCACGTGGGAGCAACTGATGCAGCAA
This sequence comes from Rhynchonema sp. JSB1_4, assembly GCA_030248065.1. Taxonomy (NCBI): domain Eukaryota; kingdom Metazoa; phylum Nematoda; class Chromadorea; order Monhysterida; family Xyalidae; genus Rhynchonema; species Rhynchonema sp. JSB1_4. The sequence continues at coordinate 4,581 of JASAMV010007746.1, read as the reverse complement.
CACGCCGAGGAAGCAGAACATACAACAACGTTCGGAATAGCACCAACGCAGCCTCTTACAAGTAATAGTCAGGCATTTTTAAAACGATTGGGTAGTGTTCCCTCTATTTTCATCTTAACTTTCGGAATATAGTCAATTTACTTATCTGGAAATTCCTGCCGCTGAAATGGGGTTCCGAATCATTTGTAAATCGGCCGATAAGTCTAAATCATTTGTAAATCGGCCAATAAGGCTGTCAACTAACCAGAATCGTAGCTTACAACTCGCTGCATTTAGGATGTTTAGCATCCAACTCCCAGTGTTTCTGTAAGCTGCTGATTCATTCACGAACATATCTTTGAAAGTTTCAGTGAAAACAACTGGCTGAGCCAGGAGGTTTGTCAACCTCAGCAGATGGCCAATGATTCGGGATTTGCCTAAAAAACATTCGGGATTCGGGATTGAGCTCTCGGGATTGGGATTCGGAATTCGTTTTAAAGACTCAGGATCGGGATTCGGGATCGCGATTCAAAAACCCCTCGGGATCCCGAATTCAGGATCGGAATCCCGTTCGAACATTGGGATCGGGATCCCGTTCGAACGCTACTTGCGAACAGAAAGAAACGATTTTTTTGCGAAAAAGCTTTTTGCTAAGAATTACCACTTTTTAACTTTATAAAAAAACACTGGTACTTAACATACTTCAGCGGAAACACCTGGCGCACAGTTGCCAGGCCGTTTATCAACCTCACCACCAGGTGCCAAGGACCAAACAACGGCTTCGAAGGTGCCTGAGCACGCCACGTTCTCACCAGGGGGAGCCACACCTAAACTACCTGGCGAAGAGCAAAAAGCAGCCAGTAAGCACTTTTTGCCATATTTAGAATTCTACAACCTCCTGGTCTATTCAAGAATTTGATTTTCCAAAATTATAGCGGAATGGAGCCATGTCATGTCAGGAGGACGAGGTCGCCCAACCAGACCGGACGGATCACTGGCCGAAACAACGCCCGGTAAACAATGTTCTCAAAAGGAAGCAAGCTACTGTATATTAGTATACTAGCGAACCGGAAAGAGACGTTTCTCGTGAAAAAAAACTTTTTACCAAACATTACCACTTTTTCGAAAATGTGTATTTTGCTGAAAGAGACGAATGTATGTATAATACAAGCTGTTATAATTTTTATAAACTTGGTTTTGAACGTATTTCAGCGGAAACACCTGGCGCACAGCTGCCAGGAGGCTTATCAACCTCACCACCAGGCGCCATGGGTCACACATCGGCTTCGGAGATTCCTGAGCACATTACATTCTCACCAGGGGGAGCCACACCTGAACTACCTGGCGAAGAGGAAGAGGAGCAGAAAGCAGCCAGTAAGCCATCTTCGCACGGTTTGCGCTTCTGCAAGCTAATCAGTTTTACATGAACTTGGTGTTGGTAATGTTTCAGCGGCAACATCTGGCCCACAATTGCCAGAAGGTTTATCAACCTCACCACCAGGTGCCAAGGATCAGACATCGGCTTCGAAGGTGCGTGAGAACGCCAGGTTCTCACCAGGGGGAGCCACACCTAAACTGCCCATCGAACAGAACGAGGAGCAAAAAGCAGCCAGTGAGCAATTTTTGCACAGTTAGCGTTTCTACAATCAATTGGTTTATTCACGAACTTGATTTTGCAAAATTATAGCGGAATGGAGTCATGTCATGTCAGGAGGACGAGGTCGTCCAACCAGACCGGACGGATCACTGGCCGAAACAACGCCCGGTAAGCTACTAGGCACAACGATACATACTATATTTGCAAAAACGCAGAGATGTTTTTTGTGAAAAAAATTTTTCCAAATGTTCCCACTTCTTCGAAAATGTGTATTTTACTGAAAGAGACGTATGTATAATACAAGCTATTATTTTTTATGAATCTGGTTGTGAACATACTTCAGCGGAAACACCTGGCGCACAGCTGCCAGGAGGTTTATCAACCTCGCCACCAGGTGCCAAGGGTCAAACATCGGCTTCGGAGATGCCTGAGCACGCTACATTCTCACCAGGTGGAGCTACATCTGGACTACCTGGCGAAGAGGAAGTGGAGCAGAAGGCAGCCAGTAAGCCATCTTCCCACGGTTTGCGTTTCTGCAACCTACTCAGTTTTACATGAACTTGGTGTTGGTGACGTTTCAGCGGAAAAACCTGGCCCACAATTGCCAGGAGGTTTATCAACCTCACCACCAGGTGCCAAGGGTCAGACAATGGCTTCGAAGATGCCTGAGCATGCCATGTTCTCACCAGGGGGAGCCACACCTAACCTGCCCGTCGAACAGCAAGAGGAGCAAAAAGCAGCCAGTGAGCAATCTTTGCACAGTTAGCGTTTCTACAATCAATTGGTTTATTCACGAACTTGATTTTGCAAAATTATAGCGGAATGGAGTCATGTCATGTCAGGAGGACGAGGTCGCCCAACCAGACCGGACGGATCACTGGCCGAAACAACGCCCGGTCAGAGACTAGGCACAATGATACAGGCTATATTTACAAACCGGAAAGAGACGTTTCTTCGTGAAAAAACCTTTCCAAATATTCCCCACTTCTTCGACAATATGGGTATTTTGCTGAAAGAGACTTTGAACATATTTCAGCGGAAACACCTAGCGCACGGTTGCCAGGAGGTTTATCAACCTCTCCACCAGGTGCCAAGGGTCATACACCGGCTTCGGAGATGCCTGAGCACACTACATTCTCACCAGGGCGAGCCACACCTGGACTACCTGGCGAAGAGGAAGAGCAGCAAAAAGCAGCCAGTAAGCCACTTTGGCACGGTTTGCGCCTCTGCAAGCTGCTCAGCTTTATATGAACTTGGTGTTGGTAACGTTTCAGTGGAAACGCCTGGTCCACAATTGCCAGGAGGTTTATCAACCTCACCACCAGGTGCCAAGGGTCAGACATCGGCTTCTAAGGTGCCTGAGCACGCCACGTTCTCACCAGGGGGAGCCACGGCTAAACTGCCAGGCGAACAGGAGGAGCAAAAAGCAGCCAGTAAGCAATCTTTGCCACAGTTAGTGTTTATACAACCTCCTGGATTATTCACGAACTTGATTTTGCAAAATTATAGCGGAATGGAGTCACGTCATGTCAGGAGGACGAGGTCGCCCAACCAGGCCGGATGGATCACTGGCCGAAACAACGCCCGGTAAGCCATTAGGCCCAACGAATACAGGCTATATTTGCAAACCGTAAACAGACGTTTATTCGTGAAAAAACTTTACCAAATATTCAAAAATACATATGTGTATTTTGCTGAAAAGGACGCACGTATAATACAAGCTGTTAACTTTTTATGACCGTGGTTTTGAACATATTTCAGCAGAAACACCTGGCGTACAGTTGCCGGGAAGTTTATCAACCTCGCCGCCAGGAGCTAAGGGTCAGACATTGGCTTCGGAGATGCCTGAGCACGCCACATTCTCACCAGGGAGTGCCACACCTGCACCGCAGGGCGAACAGCACGAGGAGCAAAAAGCAGCCAGTAGGCTATTTTTGTTGCGGTTACCGTTTCTACAAGCTACCGGTTGACGGACGACCCCGCAAACGGAAGTTTCTAGTGAAAAAAACTTTTTCAAATATTCCCACTTCTTCGAAAATATGTGTATTTTGCGGAAAGAGACGTATGCACGATACAAGCTATTTTTTATGAACCTGGTGTTTTGAACATATTTCAGCGGAAACACCTGGCGCACAGTTGCCAGGAGGCTTATCAACCTCGCCACCAGGTGCCAAGGGTTACACATCGGCTTCGAAGATGCCTGAGCACGCTGCGTTCTCACCAGGGGGAGCCACACCTGGAGTACCTGGCGAAAAGGAAGGGGAGCAAAAAGCAGCCAGTAAGCCATGTTCGCACGGTTTGCACTTCTGCAAGACACTCAGGTTTATATGACCTTGATGTCGGTAACGTTTTAGCGGAAGCACCTAGCCCACAATTGCCAGGAGGTTTATCAACCTCACCACCAGGTGCCAAGGATCAGACATCGGCTTCGAAGGTGCCTGAGCACGCCACGTTCTCACCAGGGGGAGCCACACCTAAACTGTCCGGCGAACAGCACGAGGAACAAAAAGCAGCCAGTAAGGAATTTTTGCCACAGTTAGGGTTTCTACAACCTCCTGGTTTATTTACCAACTTGATTTTGCAAAATTATAGCGGAATGGAGTCATGTCATGTCAGGGGGACGAGGCCGCCGGACTCGAAGGGATGGAGAACTTGCCGAAACAACGCCTGGTGACTTGATTCAAGCAACAGAAGGCATTTCTGCAAGCAACTCATTTATTCGTAAATTGAATTGAAAAATTTACAGCTGAATGGAAGGCGCAGTCATGTCAGGAGGACGAGGTCGCCCAACTCGACCGGACGGATCACTTGCCGAAACAACGCCAGGCTAACTATTTTAAGCAACGGAGGGCCTGCGACTTACTTAATCATAAACTTGAATAGAAGAAATTGCAGCGGAATGGAGCGCAGTCATGTCCGGAGGACGAGGTCGCCCAACTCGGCCGGATGGATCAGCAGTGGAAGAGGCAGAAGAACCACATGAAGAAGCAATCTCAGCCAGCCAC
>JASAMV010007745.1:0-11801 GCA_030248065.1 Rhynchonema sp. JSB1_4 | reverse complement strand
GGTATGTATGTATGTACATATGTATGTACATGTCTGCATGTATGTTTCAAACACAATTGCTAATCAAAGGTGTAAATTTTCCGAAAAATATTTCTCTAGAAGCGCAACACACAATGTTCACTCAAACAGGCGTTTGGGCGCTGGGTGAGAAAACAGGAGCTACAGTTCATGGGACGAGACACAGCTGCACTTGCGGACGAGTACTCGGCGGGCTTTGCAGGCAAACCTACCAGGATCCTACAGGACGAGAGAATCGAAAAAGATAGTTCGCTGACTAATTTTATAACAATCAACTCAGCACAATCGGGAATTTTAAATTGGGTTGCAGACGTAAATATGGCGTTGCCCAAAATCCCTACATTTGACTTAAGTGTCACACCAGGGATGTAGGAGAGACGAAGTGCTTCTTGGGCCCCCGCAATCTTCCAGAAAACACATACCACATATTTCTATCATGCATGGATTAGGTTGACACAAAAGCACTTTCCTGATATGTGGTATGTGTTTTCTGAAATTTGCAATGACTCGAGACACTTCATTCTCTCCTACATCCCTGGTGTGACAGGTTTGGTCGAATGTGGGGATTTTTGCAGCAACGCCATTGTACGCTGCAACAGGTTAGATTCCGATTGTGCTGAGTTGATTGTTATAAAATTAGTCAGCGAACTATTTTTTTCGATTCCTCGTCCTGTAGGATCCTGGTAGGTTTGCTGCAAACCCGGCCAAGTACTCGTCGCAAGTGCAGCTGTGCTGCTCGTCCATGAACTGTAGCTCGCTTTCGCCCAGCGCAAACGCCTGTTTCAGTGAACATTGTGTGTTGCGCTTCTGGAATCATTTTTCGGAAAATTTACACCTTTGATTAGCAATTGTGTTTGAAACATACATGCAGACATATACATACATATGTACATACATACATACCTGTCGCGCCGTCAATCGCCGGCTGATCACATTGCAGATCATTTCTATGCCAAAGTCACTGAATGGTCGTCTTGCAGACATGCCCTTCGAAAATTTTAGTCCGACGACCATTTCGCCGTTAGCACATGAACCTAGAACGGGAAAATGGGGCTGCTGCCATGCCAACAGCAATGCCTGATACACGCCGTTATATAGGGCTATAAAAAATATGAGTGTTCTTACCAGATGCAGACCGTCCCAGACGCGAGTGAGAATCCGACTACTTGTTGGATCAATCCAACGAAGCACTATCAGGCCAGTCAGGCCAAGCAATCCTGATCTCATTGCGCACACCAAAGGAGCTTATCTGATTTGACCAATAACAGTATCAATACTTCTGCAATTATACGCGATTTAGCCTTGTGGTCACGCGTTGCGTTAGATTTGTGGATGCAGTTTCGGCCCATAATGCCAGACTGCAGTGTCGCCCTGGGCCTTGTCCATGACAAAAGCGCTAGTGGTTTACCACCATAAATTGTATCGTTATTGATCTATCTATCTTTTGTGCAAAGCACGTCCAGTTGATAGCTATACCGAGGGGCATTCTGCAATTATATGTTGTATTGATAGCTGCACCTGCATAGCGTCAATAAAATTAAGCAAAACTTGTATTATTTCGATCATAAATTTTGCTTTGTGTGCTTTTTTCTGGTTCCTGTACATTCAGCCTTGAAACATTGTCGCTTGTACAGGGTGACACAACAAAAAACCGGAAACCCTTTTTGAAGAGGCTTGTTCTCGGCCGTGGGGGTACAAATCGAGAGCTGTATTGCACCGATGGTTTGAAACTTGCATTTATCTAGCGTTTCGTGTGGGAACGTCGTTTGTTGAGTTCCTCTATCGGATGAGCCACGTTTGTTTAAGTCCGGACGACTTGCGTTTAACCTTGCTGTGCAGAAAGCTTTATGTACACTTGCCTGTACTTAACGCACCTCACGAAACGGTGAGTAGTAGCGCGCCCGTCAAAACACATCAGTTAACCAAAGCTTAACACACGAAACTATGTAGATAAACGGACAGTTTCGAATGCGGCACAATACATCTCTTAGTGCATAACGAACGCCAAGAGCCAGCCTCATCAAATAGGGTTTTCCTTTTTGTTGTGTCACCCTGTATGTACGCTATATATTACACTGCTACTCGTGCTGCACATCGTCTGCACTTTTTTATTTCTGTTCTACTGCATGTGCTGATAAGTTGCATTTTACAAATGGCAGGTGCAGACTTGATGTAAAAGACGTTACCGTAACCAAGTGTAATTGCTACAGTGCGGAAAATAGTAAGCGGTCACGTTCAGCCCGGCAATCCGGGTCACCCGCGGGTGAGCGCGCGCGCGCGCGCGCGCGCGCGCGCGCGCGCGCGCGCGCGCGCGCGCGCGCGCGCGCGCGCGCGCGCGCGCGCGCGCGCGCGCGCGCGCGCGCGCGCGCGCGCGCGCGCGCGCGCGCGCGCGCGCGCGCGCGCGCGCGCGCGCACGCATGCAATGTTGTGTGATCAAGGTTTGCAAACTTTGGGAAGCACAGACCAAACGCCAGCTTTAAGTTGGTTATTTAAAGGCTTCATACCTTGCACAAAAATCCGTTTCATGCGTGTCTTTTCCAAGTTCACTAATATTTGTCGGAATTTTATCCAATATTGTCACAATAATATACCATTTTTTATTCATTGATAAAGTTTCACGACATTTTGAATGCGCAGAGTGTCTGTTCCTTCGATAAAATCATAGCAGATATTTCAAACTTTCGCCTGCTGCCTATAACATGTTGCTAAGTAAAAGAATAAGACCCGCGGGTCTTACCTCGCTGACCACACACACACACACACACACACACACACACACACACACACACACACACACACACACACACACACACACACACACACACACACACACACACACACACACACACACACACACACACACACACACACACACACACACACACACACACACACACACACACACACACACACACACACACACACACACACACACACACACACACACACACACACACACACACACACACACACACACACACACACACACACACACACACACACACACACACACACACACACACACACACACACACACACACACACTCACCCGCGGGTGACCCGGATTGCCGGGCTGAACGTGACCGCTTACTATTTTCCGCACTGTAGCAATTACACTTGGTTACGGTAACGTCTTTTACATCAAGTCTGCACCTGCCATTTGTAAAATGCAACTTATATCAGCACATGCAAGAGTAACAGAAATAAAAAAGTGCAGACGATGTGCAGCACGAGTAGCAGTGTAAATATATAGCGTACATACAGGGTGACGCAACAAAAAGGAAAACCCTATTTGATGAGGCTGGCTCTTGGCGTTTGTTATGCACTAAGAGATGTATTGTGCCGCATTGAAACTGTCGTTTATCTACATAGTTTTGTGTGTTAAGCTTTGGTTAACTGATGTGTTTTGACGGGCGCGCTACTACTCACCGTTTCGTGAGGTGCGTTAAGTACAGGCAAATGTACATAAAGCTTTCTGCACAGCAAGGTTAAACGTAAGTCGTCCGGACTTAAACAAACGTGGCTCCATCCGATAAGGGAACTCAACAAACGACGTTCCCACACGAAACGCTAGATAAATGCAAGATTTCAAACCATAGGTACAATACGGCTCTCGATTCTGCCACGGCCGAGAACAAGCCTCTTCAAAAAGGGTTTCCATTTTTGTTGTGTCACCCTGTACAAGCGACAATGTTTCAAGGCTGAATTTACAGGAACCAGAAAAAAGCACACAAAGCAAAATTTATGATCGAAATAATACAAGTTTTGCTTAATTTTATTGACGCTATGCAGGTGCAGCTATCAATACAACATATAATTGCAGAATGCCCTGGGTGCTGTCTTGTGGACGTGCTTTGCACAAAAGATGATAGATCAATAACGATACAATTTATGGTGGTAAACCACTAGCGCTTTTGTCATGGACAAGGCCCAGGGCGCCACTGCAGTCTGGCATTATGGGCCGAAACTGCATCCACAGATCTAGCGGAATGCGTGCCCACAAGGCTAAATCGCGTATAATTGCAGAAGTATTGATACTGCTCCATTGGTCAAATCAGATCAGCTCCTTTCGTGTGCGCGCAATGAGATCAGGATTGCTTCGGCCTGACTGGCCTCATAGTGCTTTCGTGGATTGATCCAACAGAATCATCGGGTGCTCACTTTCGCGTCCTGGGACGGTCTGCCATCTGGTAAGAACACTCATATTTTTTATAGCCCTATATAACGGCGTGTATCAGGAATTGCTGTTGGCATGGCAGCAGCCCCATTTTCCCCTTCAAGGATCATGTGTCATACGACGAAATGGTCCGTCGGACTAAAATTTTCGAAAGGCATGTCTGCAAGAAGACCATTCAGTGACTTTGGCATAGAAAATGATCTGCAATGTGATTAGGCCGGCGATTGACGAGGGAAGGTATGTATGTAATGTACATATGTATGTACATGTCTGCATGTATGTTCAAACACAATTGCTAATGGAAAGGTGTAATCTTTCCGAAAAAGTAAAGCGCAACACACAATGTTCACTGAAGCAGGCGTTTGGAGGGCGAGAACGAGCTACAGTAATGGACGAGGAGAATATTGGAGACGAGTACTTGGCCGGGTTTGCAGCAAAACTACGAGGATCCTACAGGACAAGGAATCAAAAAAAGAAAGGTTCGCTGACTAATTTTATAACAAAGCTCAGGTCCAAAATCTGAAAGGGGGTAAGTGTCGCTAAGCAAACATATGCAACATGTATTGCACAAGACGTTGATTCAACATTCACCTTGTTGGCCCTGCAGTGGGGGATATCACAAAAGCGTGCTGCATGTAGCCCTGCCTGCAACAAAAAAGAAAAGCGTTTGTTTGTTGCAAGTGAACAACATCTCAAAATGTCACATACGATAGCGAAATTGATTGAATAGCTTTCATTGAGTGACCGTTGCCAGCAGAGGGATCATTTTGCCAAGGCGCGTACCAGGGATCTAGTAGAGATGTGCATTTGGACCAGGGATGTACGAAAAGCGCTTTGGATGCATGAGGTTAACGAACGTAAAAATTGTTTAAATATCAGGAAAGTGCTTTTGTGTCAACCTAATCCATGCATGATAGAAATATGTGGTATGTGTTTTCTGAAATTTGCAATGACTCGAGACACTTCATTCTCTCCTACATCCCTGGTGTGACAGGTTTGGTCGAATGTGGGGATTTTTGCAGCAACGCCATTGTACGCTGCAACAGGTTAGATTCCGATTGTGCTGAGTTGATTGTTATAAAATTAGTCAGCGAACTATTTTTTTCGATTCCTCGTCCTGTAGGATCCTGGTAGGTTTGCTGCAAACCCGGCCAAGTACTCGTCGCAAGTGCAGCTGTGCTGCTCGTCCATGAACTGTAGCTCGCTTTCGCCCAGCGCAAACGCCTGTTTCAGTGAACATTGTGTGTTGCGCTTCTGGAATCATTTTTCGGAAAATTTACACCTTTGATTAGCAATTGTGTTTGAAACATACATGCAGACATATACATACATATGTACATACATACATACCTGTCGCGCCGTCAATCGCCGGCTGATCACATTGCAGATCATTTCTATGCCAAAGTCACTGAATGGTCTTCTTGCAGACATGCCTTTCGAAAATTTTAGTCCGACGACCATTTCGTCGTTGACACATGATCCTTGAAGGGGAAAATGGGGCTGCTGCCATGCCAACAGCAATGCCTGATACACGCCGTTATATAGGGCTATAAAAAATATGAGTGTTCTTACCAGATGCAGACCGTCCCAGACGCGAAGTGAGCACCCGATGATCTGTTGGATCAATCCACGAAAGCACTATCAGGCCAGTCAGGCCAAGCAATCCTGATCTCATTGCGCGCACACCAAAGGAGCTGATCTGATTTGACCAATAACAGTATCAATACTTCTGCAATTATACGCGATTAAGCCTTGTGGGCACGCATTGCGTTAGATCTGTGGATGCAGTTTCGGCCCATAATGCCAGACTGCAGTGGCGCCCTGGGCCTTGTCCATGACAAAAGCGCTAGTGGTTTACCACCATAAATTGTATCGTTATTGATCTATCATCTTTTGTGCAAAGCACGTCCACAAGACAGCACCCAGGGCATTCTGCAATTATATGTTGTATTGATAGCTGCACCTGCATAGCGTCAATAAAATTAAGCAAAACTTGTATTATTTCGATCATAAATTTTGCTTTGTGTGCTTTTTTCTGGTTCCTGTACATTCAGCCTTGAAACATTGTCGCTTGTACAGGGTGACACAACAAAAATGGAAACCCTTTTTGAAGAGGCTTGTTCTCGGCCGTGGGGGTACAAATCGAGAGCCGTATTGTACCTATGGTTTGAAACTTGCATTTATCTAGCGTTTCGTGTGGGAACGTCGTTTGTTGAGTTCCTCTATCGGATGAGCCACGTTTGTTTAAGTCCGGACGACTTGCGTTTAACCTTGCTGTGCAGAAAGCTTTATGTACACTTGCCTGTACTTAACGCACCTCACGAAACGGTGAGTAGTAGCGCGCCCGTCAAAACACATCAGTTAACCAAAGCTTAACACACGAAACTATGTAGATAAACGACAGTTTCGAATGCGGCACAATACATCTCTTAGTGCATAACGAACGCCAAGAGCCAGCCTCATCAAATAGGGTTTTCCTTTTTGTTGCGTCACCCTGTATGTACGCTATATATTACACTGCTACTCGTGCTGCACATCGTCTGCACTTTTTTATTTCTGTTCTACTGCATGTGCTGATATAAGTTGCATTTTACAAATGGCAGGTGCAGACTTGATGTAAAAGACGTTACCGTAACCAAGTGTAATTGCTACAGTGCGGAAAATAGTAAGCGGTCACGTTCAGCCCGGCAATCCGGGTCACCCGCGGTGTGTGTGTGTGTGTGTGTGTGTGTGTGTGTGTGTGTGTGTGTGTGTGTGAGAGAGAGAGAGAGAGTGAGAGATAGAGAGATAGAAAGAGAGAGAGAGAGAGAGAGAGAGAGAGAGAGAGAGAGTGTGTGTGTGTGTGTGTGTGAGAGAGAGAGAGAGAGAGAGAGAGAGAGAGAGAGAGAGAGAGAGAGAGAGAGAGAGAGAGAGAGAGAGAGAGAGAGGAGTGTGTGTGTGTGTGTGTGTGTGTGTGTGTGTGTGTGTGTGTGTGTGTGTCACCGGGGTAGACCGTGGGTCTTATTCTTTTACTTAGCAACATGTTATAGGCAGCAGGCGAAAATTGAATTATCTGCTATGATTTTATCGAAGGAACAGACACTCTGCGCATTCAAAATGTCATGAAACTTTATCAATGAATAAAAAATGGTATATTATTGTGACAATATTGGATAAAATTGCGACAAATATCATGAACTTGGAAAAGACACGCATGAAACGGATTTTTGTGCAAGGTATGAAGCCTTTAAATAACCAACTTAAAGCTGGCGTTTGGTCTGTGCTTCCCAAAGTTTGCAAACCTTGATCACGCAACATTCATCACATTGCACTCACTGCTGATATCGATCGATTTTCTGCCTCTCATCCGCGGGTGAGCCGGGTCAGCTCACTACCGTAACCTGCCTATGCCTGCTGTGTTGGAGATATTTGCCTGGTCACCCACGAGCGACCCGCGGGTTGCCGGGTGAACCTGGCCGCTTACGATTTTCCGTACTGTACCCCTGAATTTTGTCCTATACGATTCATTTTCAACCCATACGTACAGTATATAATATGCAAATCTCGTCGCGTTACGTTTCTTCCCCACAAATTCAACAGGCGCGTAAACATTTTTTTGTTATAAATCAAACTTTAAACAAAGCAACCTTTTACCTTTTACCTTTACAAAGTCCTTTTAACGCAGAAATGCAGACCACGTGGGCTTATACAGTACCTTGGCGTGGGGCGATATAAATGAGGTCGGATAGGCCTTGATCACGTACGACTTTCCCATTAATTAAAAGATTTACTGATGCCACTACATTCGATCAGCAGAAAAGCTGCTCTAGACCTAATGCACAGCCCTTTTACTGGACGAATTTAGTTCTCGGGTAGATTTCTCATGTATCCTAAATGCAAAAATCGCACACGACCAATCTAGATTGGATCCGATCGTCTTTCAGTTTGATATCGGCCAATGATTAATGATAAAGTACTAACGCGGAAGAGTATGTCGTGACGTCGCGATGATAACCAGTTTTTAGTGAACAAGGCTGTGTGAATGCCTGTTCAGCAGCAATTAAGGTTGCTTTTTTGCGTTTGCCGAGTTGCCATTTTTTAAGGTTCAAGCATCATATTTTGGTCCAGGTTTGCTACCTTTAGCGTGTCGCCGTGTTACTATATAATTTTAGAATTGCACATACAGGGTTGTTTTAAAATCTGCGTCTGTGTCCGTCGTCTCTCTCTCCTTTGTAGTCTCCGTTCCCAGCCGTACTTTCGTCTTGTTCTCCTTCTATATCTCTTTTGGCTCTGCTCTTTGGCCTAAACATCGATTTACACACTCTTCCAGAACACAAGACGAATATCACATTTGCTTTTATTTTAGTTAGACACCAGTCTGCGTGCCAGAACTTCCAGAGCACAAAAGTTGCCGAGCCTGTTTTGTGTGTACACATATGCCGTAGCCGTTTTTTATCAGCAGAGATAAACGTTTTTCTGAGCACCTATGGCTGATGCCTCATTCTGTAAATAAAAACCGTGGGCATACTGTACCTGCTGCATATTTACATGCGCGCGCCGCTAAAGGTACATAGCAAACCACGTAAACAAATGAGCTTTGTGCTCTAGGAAAGTACTTTTAGGTCCGTCAAATGGTACTGGTGTCGACAAACTACAGCCAAATGTGATCATTCGTCTTTTCGGGAAATTATTTTGCTCAAAAGATGTCATGAGCTCAAAGATGTCATATATACGAAGTAAGAATAAGTCTCCAAATGTACGCTAGAAACGAGCTCAAAGTAATTGATATATCCCGTACTGGAACAAACTGTCAGATTTAAAAACAACCCTTATTGCACATCAAAATTATTATAGTAACACCGACACCTAGGTCAAAAGACCAAAATATGATGCTTGAACCTTAAAAAATGGCAACTCGCAAGCACAACGCAAAAAAGCAACCTTAATTGCTGCTGAACAGGCATTCACACAGCCTTGTTCACTAAAAACTGGTTATCATCACGACGTCACGACATACTCTTTCCGCGTTAGTACTTTATCATTAATCATTGGCCGATATCAAACTGAAAGATCGGATCGGATCCAATCTAGATTGGTCGTGTGCGATTTTTGCATTTAGGATACATGAAGAAATCTACCCGAGAAACTAATTTAGTCCAGTAAAAGGGCTGTGCATTTAGGTCTGAGAGCAGCTTTTCTGCTGATCGAAATTAGTGGCATCAGTAAATCTTTTAATTAATGGGAAAGTCGTACGTGATCAAGGCCTGATCCGACCATCAAGTTTGATATCGCCCCACGCCAAGGTACTGTATAAGCCCACGTGGTCTGCATTTCTGCGTTAAAAGGACTTTGTAAAGGTAAAAGGTAAAAGGTTGCTTTGTTTAAAGTTTGATTTATAACAAAAAAATGTTTACGCGCCTGTTGAATTTGTGGGGAAGAAACGTAACGCGACGAGATTTGCATATTATATACTGTACGTATGGGTTGAAAATGAATCGTATAGGACAAAATTCAGGGGTACAGTACGGAAAATTGTAAGCGGCCACGTTCACCCGGCAACCCGCGGGTCGCTCGCGGGTGACCCGGCAAATATCTCCAACACAGGAGGCATTGTCAGGTTACGGTAGTGAGCTGACCCGGACTCACCCGGCGGGTGAGAGGCAGAACATCGATCGATATCAGCAGTGAGTGCAATGTGATGAATGTTGCGTGATCAAAGTTTGCAAACTTTGAGAAGCACAGACCAAACGCCAACTTCAAGTTGGTTGTTTAACCTCTTCATACCTTGCACAAAAATCCGTTTCATGCGTGTCTTTTCCAAGTTCATGATATTTGTCGCAATTTTATCCAATATTGTCACAATAATATACCATTTTTTATTCATTGATAAAGTTTCATGACATTTTGAATGCGCAGAGTGTCTGTTCCTTCGATAAAATCATAGCAGATAATTCAGATTTTCGCCTGCTGCCTATAACATGTTGCTAAGTAAAAGAATAAGACCCGCGGGTCTACCCCGGTGACCACACACACACACACACACACACACACACACACACACACACACACACACACACACACACACACACACACACACACACACACACACACACACACACACACACACACACACACACACACACACACACACACACACACACACACACACACACACACACACACACACACACACACACACACACACACACACACACACACACACACACACACACACACACACACACACACACACACACACACACACACACACACACACACACACACACCACTCACCCGCGGGTGACCCGGATTGCCGGGCTGAACGTGACCGCTTACTATTTTCCGCACTGTAGCAATTACACTTGGTTACGGTAACGTCTTTTACATCAAGTCTGCACCTGCCATTTGTAAAATGCAACTTATATCAGCACATGCAGTAGAACAGAAATAAAAAAGTGCAGACGATGTGCAGCACGAGTAGCAGTGTAATATATAGCGTACATACAGGGTGACACAACAAAAAGGAAAACCCTATTTGATGAGGCTGGCTCTTGGCGTTCGTTATGCACTAAGAGATGTATTGTGCCGCATTCGAAACTGTCGTTTATCTACATAGTTTCGTGTGTTAAGCTTTGGTTAACTGATGTGTTTTGACGGGCGCGCTACTACTCACCGTTTCGTGAGGTGCGTTAAGTACAGGCAAGTGTACATAAAGCTTTCTGCACAGCAAGGTTAAACGCAAGTCGTCCGGACTTAAACAAACGTGGCTCATCCGATAGAGGAACTCAACAAACGACGTTCCCACACGAAACGCTAGATAAATGCAAGTTTCAAACCATAGGTACAATACGGCTCTCGATTTGTACCCCCACGGCCGAGAACAAACCTCTTCAAAGGGTTTCCATTTTTGTTGTGTCACCCTGTACAAGCGACAATGTTTCAAGGCTGAATGTACATGAACCAAAAAAATCACACAAAGCAAAATTTATTATCGAAATAATACAAGTTTTGCTTAATTTTATTGACGCTATGCAGGTGCAGCTATCAATACAACATATAATTGCAGAGAGCCCCGGGTGCCGCCGGGTGGATGTGGGTCCCACAAAAGATGATAGATCAATAACGATACAATTTATGGCGGTAATGTATTAGCGCTTTTGTCATGGACAGGGCTTAGGACGCCACTGCAGTCTGGCATTTACGGGGCTATTTTGGATTTTTATATTTAGCGCAATGCGTGCCCACAAGGCTTAATTGCCTAGGATTGCAGAGAAGTATCGAGACTGCCTTATTGGTCAAATCAGAATTAGCTCCTCTTGTGTGCGCGCAACGAGATCAGGATTGCTTGGCCTCCCCCTCTTTTGAGTGCTTTCGTGGATTGATCTCGAATAGATCATCGCGTGCTCACTTCGCGTCTGGGACGCGCCCCATCTGGTAAGAACACTCCTATTCTGTATAGCCCAATATTTCGGCTTAGATCAGGGATAGCCGTCGGGATGGGGGGAGCCCCCGCAAAAAATTCAAGGATCATGTGTCAACGAAGCAACGGTCGTCGGACTAAAAAAAACGAAAGGCATGTCTGCAAGAAGACCATTCACGGGCTTTGGCATAGAACTGATCTGCAATG
>JASAMV010007744.1:0-12684 GCA_030248065.1 Rhynchonema sp. JSB1_4 | reverse complement strand
ATCAGCACCAAATTCTGGATATTTGAACGAAAACTGTTAAATGTTATATTGAGTGCGTTTGCGCTTTCGGAAATTCGGCTCAATGTCTGGTGGCCACAATTTTTTGTTTAGATACCCCGGCTCTAAAACACGAGCACCATGCCATGCCATTATGCTGTTTCTGGAAAACTTTTTATTTTATTACGCTAGGAATGTCTCTGCGTCCCGGGAGTGCGCATTTTAATGTCAGCAGGACTTCCAACAGAATGTCACAAATCAGTCGGAATTTTATTACACGTTGCAATACCGAAATGCTGTAACATTTTGCAGCTATATTAATTTTCAAACATTGAGCATTACTTTTTCATGATAGTGCGCACCTGTGCATTTGAAAATAAACTTGAAAAGAATTTAGTTTAATCATGTTTATCTTTTAAATATTGTAATCACTGTGTCTTTTGCGGTTCATCAGCGTATAGTACAGGGAGTTGAAAGTGCGTCGGGATAGTTGCAGACGTTAATTGTTGGGTCGAAATGCAAGCTTGCAGGGCAGCTGAAAGAGAGGTGAAAGCTTACGATGAAATAATGCTCGGTAGCGGCATCAGCTTGAGTGATCGGAGCTGTTCAGAATAGAATGACTGCAAAACCGGTCATTCCGTGTGGCACGCAAACTCATTTTTGTGCAATGTCAAATTTTTTGTAAACACCTTACATTGCTGTGATTACCAGCCGGTTCGGTCTACCGGATAAGGAAGAAATCATCAGATTGAAAAGCAGGATCCCTTAAGCTGGAGTTATATACTTGTCCATTTTCTGCTTGTAGACAATGAGGACAAATTTTTGCTGTGATTAAATATTTTGTGACAGAGTTGGAGCACCAATTTCGACCAGCGTAAAAGTTATTAGTTTGATACAGGGGAACAACTTTTACGCTGCTCAAAATTAGTTTGATAACAAAATATGATATTCAAACAAAAGTTTGTCCATATTGTCGACAAGCCCAAAACGGGCAAGTGTAACTCCAGCTTTACCGGAAATGGTGAGGCCTCAACGAGACGCAACGATAGAATGCACCACAATCAGACGGGTCGCTAAAGTAGCCGTCAGACGGGCACGAGAATGCACCTGGGTTGTGAAACATCATTTGGGAAGATTTGGAAGCGAAATATTTGAAGAGAAAATAAAATAAAAATCTTGAAAGAAACAAAGAAGAACGCAAACCTCCCGATGGTGGAATGTGTGGTTGCACAGTGGATTGGGGTTTGTGTGTATCTGCTGGAGTTTGGGGACGCGGGACAGTGAATGGTTCAAAAGTCTGAATGGTGAATTGGCATTAGATTTTTTACGTTCTCCATGAAACATCGGTGGTCGGATAGACTAACGCGATCTGCCAGATTTAGACAGAATTCCTTTTGTGTACATTTGATTTAAACAATCGACTGAAAAGCATATTTAACAATCACATCAACTTACACCAACGTCATGACTTCCGTCGCTCAATTCTTCACCAATTGCCCGTATCAACGGATACCGTTTACCATTGCCATTCGAGCATTGACCGTTAAAATCGTCAAAGTCTAACGTCCAAACGAACGCACCACCGAATTGGTTGCGTTTCAACCATCGCATCTGCACTTGCGATCAGGGGGCTTGTCTTGGGCAGGGTTGGATTAAAAAAATTTTTATTATCGAACTTTTTTTAAAAAAAAAACTTTTTAAAATTTTTTTTTAAAAATCACTTTTTTATTCCGGACCCCCAAAAAATTGGTTTCTAGAAAAATGAAATTTCTGAAATCATGTTACTTAGGTATGTTTTGAGGGACACTAAAGAGAACTTCTCCACTGACTTGCATGTTTATGTCGATCACCTGCGATCTAGCCCATTTGGTCATAACTTTGAGAACCCGCCCGAAGGTAACTCTGTGGGCGTATATGACAAAGGGAAGACCAACCTTCTGTTTGTGAATTTGGGGATAAATTTGAAGAGAGACAAAGAGTTACACCACACTCATGTTGTGTGACAAAAGCAACAAATGACAAATCCACACAACTGCAAATAGGCGAGCAACGTGGAGTCTGTCGATAGCTTACGTCGATAGCTCAATAACTGCTCAGTATACGGTATGGGGTGTCCTATATTATACGTGCAGCGATTGTTGGGATGTCTGGGAACTGTATGAGTCCATCACAACGCCATTTTAAACTGAAATATAAGCGCCGCAGGTGATTTTTTGAGAATGATGAGCAATAAAACGCATGAAAACATACATTTTTACCTCAAAAAGTGAGAAAATAACGAAAAAAAAGGGGAAAAATAATAAAAAAAGTGGACTTACTTTTTAAAATTTTAAAATAAAAAATGTGGCCAACTTTTTTAAAAAAAAATAATTTTTTTTACAGAAAAATTTTTACTTTTTTTTAATCCAACCCTGGTCTTGGGGAGGGATGATGGTTTGTACCTACTACCTAAGGGCGAGCTTAGGTTAAATCCGGAACCCGGAAATAATTTGCATGCAAAAATACAAAACATTTCTGGTTTCCGGAAATATTTCCGGAAAACGCAGAAATTTACATGCAAAATTAATGCATTTTCCGAAAATATTTCCGAATTCAACCTAAGCCCGCCCTAAGACCTTTCATTTACATACGTTTTAGGCTAACCTCTCTAATGTGTTGTGATTATGAACGGGACCCGCCACCTTCCGTCACTTATCAAAACTTTCACTGTAATGTGTATGGGAGGCGAGCCTGGGACCACAAAACAATCGTCGTTGAACATATTCACCAAGAGTGTTCCATACAGGGTTGGGCAAAAAAAAACGACGGCGTTTTTTCTTAAAAAAAACGACGTTTTTTTTAAAAAAAAACGCCTGGGTCGTTTTTCGTATTTTTTTAAATCCTGAATTTCCTTGATTTTCCCTGATTTTTCAGGGAAAGTACCCTGATTATCAAGGAAAATCAATTTTTTGTCCCATTTTTTTCAAAAAATTTTCGACCAATTTTTACTTTGTCGAGATACGTCGATATACGGAGTTTGACTTTCAGTGATGACCCCGGCCAAAGTTGGTCCCATGATGCGGGTCTGATATGGGATCTTAACAACTCGCTAGAAAAGGGTTAAAACCCGTTTATTTTGCCTCAGAACACATAGAATTACTTCATTTAACCACGTTTTCTTCCCAACATGAGCGTTTTCCAATGTTCTTGGGGGCATATTTTGGTCATCTTTGCGTTTTAAAAAAAACGTTTTTTTTAAAAAAAACGTTTTTTTTAAAAAAAAACGATTTTTTGGAAAAAAAACGTTTTTTGCCCAACCCTGGTTCCATATAGTTCCAACAGGGCCACTATAAAGGCGATATACTGTGGTCGATGCTACGTACAGTCCTCGCACCTTATTCCTGACGCTTCGTTCGTCGTCGAAGCCGAACCATTGATTGTTGTGCACCAAATAAGGCGTCTGGTGCTCATCGTGCCAAACGTATTTGGCGCCATCAGCCAGCATTTCGCACAACTGCATTCAAATATATTCAAATTGATAGCGCGAAAGAGAAAAAGACACTGTAATCAACGTCAAGTTGTTCTAAACATGTTGCGTCTTGCTTGTTCATTTTTATGGATTCACCACCCACCCTATATGTACTGTATTTCAGGCTTGGCAAGTTGAGCAACCTCCTCCAAAGTAGGTGACAGGTGTATTCTAGCCATCCACCACTTTGTTTTTGGTTACTATTTTTTAACGTTTATTTTGTTCCAAAAAAAGTGATGAATTGATTTTATTTAATCTTACTGCTGACTTTGTATTAACTAAGAAACATTTCCAAGCTATAGCACTTTGTTGTTTGGCGTGAGTGCCACGTTACGCTGTTCGAGAAATAAAATCCTACTTTTGCAACTTTGTGCGTACAATTTTGTGTCGTGGCCACATTTGGTGACGTGAAATGACAAAGGCATTCAAAATACAATCAAATAAAATAAACAAAGTAGACACCTCATAATAGGCGGCCACTCCTGCCTCGCCCGTGAACTGACCGCGAGGGGCCTTGCCCGAAGCTGGGATACCTGCAATGCCGCGTAGCAATTGAAAATATTTGCCTGATTCATCAAGGATGAGTTCAATTTCATGCACAAACCAACGCCATCCTCCCTGCTCGGATGTGGAATGGTCCATCCGCGACCATAGGTGGCAATACCGATGATGATCTTGTGTTTAGGCATACCCTGCTCCGCCCAGTAATTGGCCGCGCCGTTCTGAGAAAAAGCGAATTCATAGAAATTGTAATCGTTTCGTCTCTGATTATGGCTCGGAAGGAATTCACCATGTGTGCGACACGAAGCGACAACGCAGTGTTTCACACGGTGTCAACGGATGGACGCACGCTCTCAAAGTGTACGGGCAAACCAGCGCGTGCTGTTTCTTAATCGATCGCCTATTACAATCGCTTTGATTATTCATAAAAATAATTTGTTTCATTGCGGAGCTCACTTTTTCCAGTTTCAGTTTCATTTCGCAATCACCTACAGGATATGCATACACCAGTATTATCCAATAATAACTAACCGTATTCCAAACTTGCATTGCTCCAGTTTGTCCCGCTCTTGGGTACAACGGACTGTTCAGACCGGTGATCATTTCCCAGCCGCCGTGGAAATCGTACGTCATCACGTTCACAAAGTCGAACCACCTATTGAATATCAACTGATCCTCCATAATTTTTACTTAAAAATTTGCAAAAACATTAACAGAAAATAACAAAAGACAAAACAGTGACAGATATATTTTTATACGCGCATTTCACCAACTTTGCCAGCTCGGCCACGTCATATCCGTTTTGCACTTTCGGCACGCCGGCAGACACGGCTGCTGTCAGCAGTAGACGTGCTTGGCCGGTTGTTCTGGCTTCGTGCTCGTATGCTTGACGGGTTTCCTGAAAACGTGATTTTTTTGAAAAAAAATTCAAGCATTACAGTAACCATATTATTTCAAATTTAAATCTGAAAATCGATGACATTGAGCGGCAGCAAACAAACAAAATGTGTAGAACAACGAGCCTTGACAAGCAAATTGAAGTTGCGCATGTCCGTCTGTCCATCGGGATATTCCCAATCGATGTCAAGTCCATCGAAATTGTGCGCGCGAAGGAATTCGATCGATGATTGGATGAATGTCGCGCGACGCTCTTCATTGGCTGACATTTCTTTGAACAGACTGCAATTCAATTCGCTTATACAGCCCATACGCTCTTTGTAGTGACCCACTTTATTGTGGAATCCCTCCACTGGTCATTATTTTGAAACACTACATATTTTTTGGTCTCCTGGTCTGTGTCGTCATCTCCTATACAGTTTGTGCAGGAAATATTCTTTCTATGGTGATCGAAAATGTCTATAGTCCCGCCAGATCACAACACAATAAAGACTAAATTATTGAGCGCTGCACTAACCGCGTGCCGAACGTCCACCCACCGACGGACAACAATGTTTTCAGCTGTCTGTCTTGCTGTTTGAGCGCGTTGACGCGATTGAACATGCCAGTCGCCCAGGATGTGTCCAAATCTTGTTGATCGTGAGCCCTGAATAGTTTTCGGATACACATTTTTCACGCGTTTAGAATATTTTGGCAGGCCGATTCTCGCATCAGGGTTGGGCCGAAATTGGCGGTTTTGACTTCGCTCGGCTTCGGTCGTGGTTATTGGTTATATCAGCCCATATGCCACCGGAATTAAGTGGGCTTTATACGGAATCGTTTCCTCGGGGGCTCCGTTTGGGGCAAGAAGTTTCTCAATTATTGATCTTGTGATCATTGATTTTCACCCACAAAAGGTGTTTTAAATCAGTCATTTTCGCGGTTTTTCCTCAAAACTGTTCAAATGTTTGATGAAAACGTGCATTGTGCTGCTCACGCGTTTAGTTTACTATGCAAAAAAGTTGCTTTTCATATCATCAGATCATTCTTGTTGTTCAAAAAAAGCAGATTTTTCTCGGATTATATCCTCAAGTTTCATCACCCTTGTTCCTCCACAACACCATGCGCGTGCTGCTGTTTGTGCTGTTGTCGTTGTTCATTGTGTGCCTGATGTTTCAAGGTGCCATGTCGGGCTGCATTTTGCCGAACAAGCACAAAGTGTATACGGTACGAGCGATTTCTTTTCAGAATTTTTTTCGCAAAAATATGCAAAAAAATCCGACACGTTTTGCAAAACCGTTTTCAGGAAACTCATCGACCACGAACGCTGTCACAGGTTCTGGAAGACTTGTACGTCAGAAAATAAATAGAATCGGAGTATTCAATGCCTAGGTGCGCCTGGGGAAAAACTAGCTTTATATTTTTTTGAAACATTCACAGGAATATTACTTTTTGAAGCCGTTTAGGTTATTTGTGAAAAGGTGATAGCTCCGTTTTGTGATCGTTCACGGCATGATTTTTATACCTTAGCTGGGTTTTGGTCTCGGTTTTCGGAGAGTTTGAAATTGGTTTTCGGAAATTTTGATTGTTTGGATTCTGCGCCCTTAGCTGATCAGTTCCAGCCTTTTCAGTTTTTTACTCAAAACGCTTAAAAGAAGCATATTGTTTGTGTGTATACCTAGCCAAGATCGGTGATCGGTTGTGTTCGCTGATGACTGAATAAAAAGACTGAAAAAAACAACTTCGGCCACCAAAACATTTGATTGCAAACATTCACGATCACGAAAACGGGCATAGGTAATCTTCGATCTCGCGATCAAGATTACAAACACAAAGACCACCCAGCACAAGCACATACCCAAAAAACGATCGACAGTTTCGTCAACCAGACCGATAGTCGGTCTAAGCGTGGATCTACGTTGAACGTGGGCCTGAGCCTGTAAACGCACCCGCCTAAATGAAATCCAAACCACCACCCGGCGCAGAAACCCGGCCTGAACCCAACAGCAACCCATGCACACGTGCGTGCATCGGCCTTGTGACTTGCCTTGGCCGCTCGCGATTCGTGCATTTAGGATATTAAAGGGGGGGGGGGGGGAAGAGGGGGGGGGGGGGGGGGGGGATATATTGTGTTACGTTGGGAGGGATTCCAGAAACCATAGTTCCGCCAGAAGTTTAAGCTTCCTGGAGATTCGCTATCTCTTGGTAGAGCGACTTTTCGTTCCAGAAAAAAGTGAATTTTTGCACAAATTGGAACGAACGGTGCAGAAACCCCAAAGAAGTTGAAGGTCAGGCAACACGTAGATAGGATTACAACAGCTTCTGAATAGCTTGCCATCACAACTTCAGTCGCTCAAAGCATTGCTTCACACGGTGAGGGTGCGAAACGTTCCAAAAATCGGCCTTATTTTTCGAGAACACAAGTTTGTCCCTAAATTTTGAGGCCACGCTTAGCGCTGCGGAAATAAGAATGCAACGGGGAATAGAGCATCGTCGAAAGTACCAGAAAATAAGGTTTTTAAATTTTTTAACTCATGGCTAGCTCCGTGACAGGCCTAAAAATCCATTAAATTGCCGATAAATTAGGTGGTTACATTCATCGCCAGAATTGTGACACATAAAAGCCACAGATTGTATCGGATTCGAAACAAAAAACTGAGAGAAACGTCTGGCTTAACAACCTATCAAGGTCCGAAGACCCGAAGGTCTACAGATCTCACGGGGCAGCCATACTAACCTGAATATGATATTCAGCTGTAAATGCTTATTGTTAACAGCTATTATAAATGTGATAGCACCAAACAATGTATCTTGGGAGTAGCTTTCGAATGATATATAACAAGCCCCAATAAATTCCTACGCTTAAGGGCAGAGGTTAAAAAATTGCTTTTTTGACGATTCTGGAATGAACCGTCACGTCACCGTGTGCGATTTCGGAATTTTGATCGTTTCTTGTCCATAGTAAGAAGTAGTATGGGCATGTTATATATCGTTCGATAGCTACGTTGAAGCTACATCGTTTGATGCTATCAAATGTACAATAATCTTTAGCAGTAACGACTTATAGCCAAATATCTTATTCAGGCTGGCATGGCTGCAGCAGCCGGACCATGGGGTTTGAAGTCTTGAAACTTGTCTAGCTTGTTGGACTGTGCGTTTGTCTGACTTTCTCGTTTCCAATGCAATGCAATACGTGGCTTATTTACATCACATTTCCGTCAATGAATGCAACTATGCTGTTTAGGGGCAATTTTTAGGTATTTTTCGGCCTGTCACGCCGCTATCTAAGTGTTTGCAAATTTAAAAACCTTATTTTCTGGTACTTTCGACAACGCTCTATTTTTCTATTGCATTTTCACTTCTGCAACGCAAAGCGCGGCCTCAAAATTTAGGGACAAACTTCTGTTTTCGAAAAATGTGGCCGATTTTTGGAACATTTCGCACCCTCACCAAGTGAAGCAATGCTTTGAGCGGCTGAAGTTCTCATGATAGGTTATTCAGAAGCTGTTGTAATCCTATCCACGTGTTACTTGACTTTCAATTCATTTGGGGTTTCTGCACCGGTCGTTTCAAGTTGTGAAAAAATTCACTTTTTTCTGGAACGAAAAGTCGCTCTACCAGGAGATAGCGAATCTCTAAGGAGCTTAACATTTGTGCGTGACATATGCTGTCACAGTGCTTTCCAACGATGTATAACACTGCGCTCTGTTGCCATTCCTTCGGTTGTGTCCCGAGCCCTTTAAGCAATTGACTGCAGCCACTAATTTCGTCCAGCTTCTTAGTTTGTCATTTCAGGTCGGAAACGCCTTTAACGCCGGACCAAATCAGTGGCGTCACTAAATTTTTCTTAATGTCCTTAATTTATAAAAGTCACATGACCAAGGCAGATCCCATCCGATCCGATCCGATCACCAAGCTTGATAATCGGCTCTGTGTGTCACAAGACACACAAGCACATATGAGAACACATTTTAAATAAAATGCGAAAAATCTTCTGTTTCTTTTCAATCTGACTTCAAATCAGGTAAAAAAACGTTTTTTGTTTCACCTACTTGACTCTAAAATCCTCTCCCATCCAGCCAAACGCGTAGAAAATGTGCGTGCACAATCCGGGCTGGTAGAACTCGGGCGTGTATTTGCCTCGACCCTGACGGTAGCGAGACCAGTTTGTGAAGTAGCAGCCTCGGACTGGTTTCTGGCTTTGAGATGGCGCTGAAATAATATGGTTTACGATAATATTTGTTTTATTTCTTATAGAATAACAATCTTGTACCTGCCGCATGGAAGCTCGCCAGCGCGACGACGGATAGAAGCAAGTTCGCAAAACAGCTCATTTTTTTCAGCTATATGTAGCTGTTAAATTTGTAATCATATGAAACTGGAATTAATGACCTCTTGCGGAACTGCAGAACTATATATATATATGCTGCCTCAGTCGATTATTTGTGTTTATCATGACTTTCTGTTTATGATGACCAAGATACTGTTTGTGAAACATGAGTCTGACACAATGGTTCATAAACACACACACATGGCACACAACACGAACCCCGGCTTGTAGTACTGCGGTCAACACTATAGTCGCCAAATCACATGTATTATTTCTCGCGCTCATTTGGGGCTCATGTGTTATTGCTTGATTTGACGAGATGATTAACGACAGTACAATAAGCCAAACCCCAGCACATGTGGGGGTGGTCTGGTGGAACAAGCATGACACAACCAATGGTTCGGCGAAATAACAAACACAAAAACAACAGTGAATCAAACACCATTCAATTGCACGAACGTACATACATATGTACATGCCACTTCAGATGCCACCCACATGCAACACTTCAAGGTAATTGATTCGCACAGTTCCGCAAACAGCAGAGACTGGTGTTTTCTTGGACTGTTACGAGCCGCGGAGTGTGCTGCGCATTGGCATAGGAATGAAACATCAGTGGATCATTCAACCCCCACAACTTGGCGTGATTTCAAAAGATAAGATGCTCGCTTATCAAATTTTTGTCAATTGTTTGGTCTTTTTCGAGAAGCAATCTTTTTTGTTCGCTGGAACCAGTTCCCCGCCACAAGCAATTTGCTGTTCGCTGAAACCGTTGTGTTTCGTTGTTGTTGTTTTTTCCGTTTGTATAATAACATTGAAATTCGACAAGATTTGCGTTGCGTAGGTTCAGTTCTTTCTCGCTCATGTAGACCACTCACAGCAACATGTTTTTGATGACTTGCTGTCTGTTGACCATGCGAAGTCAGTTTTCCTTTTACGTGTCTCAAAGCGTTTTGTTCGATGTAAACAACTTTTCGCAGAGCTTTTTTGCCCTTTCATATCATCTATGACAAATCAATTTAACCGATACAAACGGATATAAAATTACAATTTCAAAAAGTCACAACAAAAAGCACCAGAACAGAAATAATCAGGAATCAACTTCAGCTGGACTGTTGAGACATTCTTGCAGCGAGACAAGCCTGAGATGTCGAAAATTGTTGTGAACATAATTGAGCACTTGGTTCACGGTTTCCGGTACACTTTCGTAGGTGTCATGGAATAATATGATAGGTCCGCGTCTGAGACCGGGCAGAATCGCCAAATGATCAATATCATTTTTGTTGCGTGATTTGTCTTGATTTTGATTATTATTGTTGTCCTGATGATCCGCAGTCAATTGTCGCAGTTCCTCCTTAACGCGCAGAAAGACCGAACTCTGGACGAAACGGTCGCGCGTGATTTCTGACGTTTCATTCCATTCGTTGTAGTACTAGAAGCGAATAATATGGTGTAACTTACTACGTACTGCATTATGTACCAAACACAACCATCTGAATGATGGTTTATGGTAATTCAGGACCTTGCGATATTATTTTCGATCGTATTGGAGTATTCACCAATATGTAGTATTTAGCACACTGAAACATCACCCAACCTGCATATCACCGCTGTTGAACGTGTGTCCAACGACTTCCAGATTGTGGTTGATTGCCTGATCTTCAAGGTAACCGAACTCGTCGATCGCATCGAACGGCGGACGAAAATGACGAACTCTGCAGCATAATGGGACTGTCCACACCCAGTGAACTTCTATTTAATGACCCCCCCCCTTTAAAGTGAAACGAACCGTTTGCCAGTGAAACTCCTCAGCCATTCAATGGCACTTCTCACGTCCTCCTCCACTTCAGCACGATTGGCCAATGTGTCCAGCCGGGCGTGGAGCATTGTGTGCGAACCGAGTTGCTGGAAGGGTGTCGAATTCACAAAATCAGTTTTGGGATTATAGGTTGTCAAAGTTGGTGATCTTGCGTCAGCTACAATGTATGTATGTATATACGTAAACAGTCCGATCTGGTCAGTTCGCATGCGACGCGTGCGTAATGATGATGATCGATTGCTGGTTATAAGATGAATTTTACCAGGGCAGGGCAGACTACCGAGTTTAGCACGGTCATCGTGAATTATCCGCGGAACACAATGTGGTGAATTGTACAGTAAAGCAACGTGCTTTTTGGTCACCCCTTGCTTTCGCTCTGTTTTCATGGACGGACAGTGGATGACCTGGTGATCTTCATTGCCAGTGCACCCAGAAAGCACACGACTTCGCGTGATGTTTGTGCAAAATATACCAGAAAACATTGCATCCCTTTCACGCTCTACTCATGGGCGCGTACTTATCAAACTTGCCATTGACCTTTACGAATCAGGCCCGAACTCATTGTTTACTCACATGGTTGTAATTGAGTATGGCGGTCAACACTTCGCGCATTCCGATGCCGGCTGTGGTACGCGGAAAAAACGTTGCCTTGGCTTGACGAGCCCTGATTGGAAAAGGTGCGAATGTTACTGTCACTCAAACCACAAAATCACTCCGATCGGCTTAAGATAATACTTTTACAAAATCACTCTTGAAACATCAGCCGGTCAATTTACCACCTGTGTTTTGGGCACTTTTTAGATTATGTGCAAAAAACGGTAGTTGAGTGTGAAAACCAGCGGTAAAACGGTCTTAATGTAAAATCGTAGGTAATGGTTATGGCTGCCTTGCGTATGTGGGTGTGTGACCCACCTCAGCACCTCGAGCAGTTGCATCGTATAACCACTCGGCCCGTCGCTAAACACGAGCGCTAGCATATCTGGTTGAACGCAGTGTCTTCTGACGAACCAATCTCTCGCCAAATAACCCGCAGTTTGACCAGCGCTGCCGCTGGCGGCGAATAAAAGATTCGGATCGAAGGAAAGAAGTGCGAAAATCGAGAAAAACCCGGCGGCCAGTAAAACTGCCAGACAACGCCGGCAGCGGCGCTGAAACCATTTGTTCAGCGGAGGCAACATGTTTCCACATCCGGCTGCCCACTTGCGGAATTATGCGGAAAATTTTGGAACGTATCTACGTTTTGTTTCTGAAATTTGAATGGGAATATATTATGGCGAATGTTGTTTGCGCTCATTTATTATCGAAGCACAACGGTTTTTTTTTTCAGCCTGTTTTGGGCATGCAAGGAGCAAAACATTTATCGGCGATCCAAGTCTCGTCGAAACACTGGAGTCAGATCAGCGCAGTGCCCCGTCCCATACCATGAACCAGCATTTACAATCAAATCGACATTTCGGCTAATCCTAATCTTGTCAACGCAGCTACCTGTGTTAATTTTGTTAACCTTCGTTTCAATTCAACGGTGGGTTAAGGTATTAAACTTTCTTTTGTAAGTGGGTAAGCCGTTCTCCAAACTTCAGTTGATGCATGAAGCAGTAGCAGGCTTCATACTTCAAGCAGACGTACGTATACGAACGAGACAAACATATTTGG